>JASKDV010232541.1:0-18227 GCA_032466395.1 Aegires albopunctatus | reverse complement strand
AGTTTCATCAACAGTGACCAAATTTAGTCAAAAGTGTGTTGAAGAAAGGTTGTTTACACTATAACTAAGGAAATTAGACAGTGTCAGCTTTGTTTAGTTTCGTATCTGGAGCTAGACAGTAATTATTGTGCAGTGGTTTCGCATTACGCATATATGCGTAGCCCGTCACGAAGGGCTAGTTACGCATATATGCGTAGCCCGTCACTAATGAGTAATGTGAAGACTAAACTCGGAAAACAATATGCTCAGGAGGCATATAAAGCTTGTGATAATAAAGTGAAACCACCTGCAAGAAGAGTTAAAAGATAATTAATATCATTCCAGACATGTATAAAGACAATCAATGTGCAGTAAGTACTTGATATTATCTCAGTGACTAATTCGAAATCAAAACAGGTGTTAAGTAAGGATGTATCCTGTCACTGCTTCTCTTTGGTATTGCCATGGATTTCATAATAAGGAAATGCACCCAGGGCAAAACAGGAATCCCATGGATTAATGAAAAACAGTAAGAAGATCTGGATTTCGCTGGTTACATCGCACTCCTCAGCGAAAACAGCAGATCGATGCAAACGAAAACAAACATGTTAGCTAAAGTAGCGGGAAAGGTGGTCCTTCAAATAAGCTTTGAAAAAACAAAAGTCATGAGGACACAAGTTGCAGGCAATAGTAGAATACAACTGGATGGAAGGACAGTGGAAGTGGTGAATCAGTTCTCATATCTTGGTGGATGCATTGAACGGGAAGGGGACATAAGAAAAGAAGTCAGTAAAAGAATTGCAAAAGTGTCCGCAGCTTTTAGGAGTCTCAACAAGATCTGGACATCAAAGATTATCTCTGCCAGAACAAAGCTTAAGATCTTCAATTCCAATGTTATTTATGTCCTTACATACGCTGCTGAAAATTGGAAATTAACGAAGGAAGTAGAAAGAAAACTGGGCTCGTTTGAGAACAAGTGCTTAAGGATAATTTTGGGTATCAAATGGAATGAATTTATGACAACCAAGGAAATAAGGGAGAAATCTGGACAAACACCAGTGTCAAAGGTGATAAGAAAGAGAAGATGGGGGTATGTAGGTCACGTTTGCAGAAAGGGAAATGACAGAAACATAAAACAGATTGGGAGTTAAATGGCAAGAGAAGAAAAGGCCGCCCCAAGGAAACCCTGAGAAGAACTGTATTACGTGAAGCCATAATAATGGGAATTAACTCAATGACGGCGGTGATGACAGCAGGGCAGGGCCGAGATGAATGGCGATCTAAGATGGAGGCCCTTTGTGGCGGATGACGACACTGGGAGGATGTAAGATGATCAAATAGAGCATCATTTTCAATTAGGCAAACATTAGTCTTCTCAAGAAGTTGTCTTATTGCCTGAGCTTTTTCAGTAGGTATTGCGACTTCCTAGATTTCACAAATAATTGTTGTGGCCTCTATGTGTCGGTCTGCATTGTTGTTCACATATTTCATCAGAGATGCTAGAAAGACGATCCTTACAAACATATTACAATTCTGGAGAAAGTTCGTTTACGTCATTATGACTGAATGCCCCTATTACATTATGATCATATAAAGAGAAGCCACTGTTGGGTTATAATAGCAAGGTAAAATAAATATCTTTGTTTCACGATACTGTACTTTATTTTACCTTACATTATGATCAGTCATCATCAATGTGAGAAAATGTATGAGATGTAGCAAATAGCGGTTAATTCAATTAACGTTAGAATCATGGCAAAAATAAAGTTGTAAAGTACGATTTTATTAACGACGTCACATATAAGGAAAATCAAAGACTTGTCATTATTATGTTATTTGTCAAAGTAAGAAATTCTAAAATAGAAAGGAACAAGAAAAAGGACTTCCTAGTACGATGATGAATGACTGTGATACAAGATGAAGGGCTAGCCGTAGACTTTATTAGAAATGCTACTTTTATTATGTGCCCAGTGTGATTATCGGCTATAGCGTTTCAGTCCGAAAGAGAAACAAAAAGTAAATTTGGTTTCCTTTATTGACAAAGAAAAAACATCTTCAAATGATTATTATTTCTAACTAATCGATAAGTATAGCTCGCACTTTAAATTTTGTGTCTGCTTTTAATGAATTTTTATTATTAATCTGTATTTACTTAGATCTACCCTTTTTTCTGCGTTGGCAAAATAGAAGTTTATACTTTCTTGATTATCTTCATTTAAATATTGTATCAATGTGCGGCCAACAAATTCATTTGCCCTGTGGTTAACCAATCCTGTTTGCGACAGTATCGAATATTCTCTGATGTTCGCAAACTTCGATACAGTTGCTGATCCGCCAGAAAATCTACCTATTAAAGAATAATGATAAATATGAGAATCTAGGGCTTTCTATAATAGATGCGGCTTACAATTATCCTAATTGATATTGTTATCGAACTTTTAGACCCACGTATTCCGCAATACTTCACAACTTTATTCATTTAGAAATACTAGTAGAATACTCGCAATTTTTGCGAGAAACAATGTTGCTTTATTAATTGTAATACTGTCGATTAATTGTTATGATACACACTATCAATAGATGAGGGCAGATTTGTAAAGCTTTATTGTCAGTAAAACATTGCGTATCATTTGTGTGTTTGTCGGTGTGGCCCGTCATAAAATAGAATCCAGCATGACTCCGGCGAGTGATGTGGCGGCATGCAACTATCCGTGTGTAAATAATAATACATGTACATGAATGTACTGTAAGAAATTGAATTTGCGAGGGAGATTCATACTACATAATATGTACCTTATGATGTAGGCCTAAGAAAAGGAGAAGATTCTAGATTTATGCATCTCAGTGGGAGACTAAAATCGTAAGGACTTGAGAATCTGGATCTAAATATCTAGTTCTAGATACAGAGTTACATTGCTGCATTACGTCCAGTCACACAGAGCCTGATTTGATTCTCTATTGAGCATAATTTATGTAATATTTTTGTCTTGATCTAGACATGGAAAAAAACGTATTATCTCTTGAAATCAAACATTTTTCAAATCAGGAGTGGTATATTTGCCTTAAATTCTGAAGCTGTGAGTCAATGAGAGTGCAAAGTCGATTATCTAGATCTAGGTCTAGATAGATCTATTTTTCTATATAGCCACTTAGGCTATCTAGATTCTAGATATAGTTCTGTCTAGATTCAGATCTAGTTTGGGATCATTCCTAGATCTGTCTGTAGATTTGATTGAAAAGGATTTGGTGAGTTAATTATACTACATGTGCCCATCATGTAATGCTATCCTGCATAATGTAACTCATTTTATCTAAAATCTATATCTAGATCTAGAAGTGTTTGTAAAAACCAAAGTTTCGTCGACAGCAGGCTGAGCATCGCATTTTCGAAATTGAGTTCCAATCCAAAAGAGTTTGTGGGAAGAAACTGCGTCTGTATGTGTCTGTTCTTGCATGTGGGATGATAATATTTTGTTTGTGATGACTACGTGTGCGATATCGTTGTGACTGTGGTGCATAATAGGTCGGTATTTTGACAGCGGCATGCTTATCGTTGATTATTCTGTACATTTGGTGACAAAACGTGCCGCTTTTCTTTGGACGCTTTCTAATGCCGAGATATGTTGTTTTTTTCAAACGCGAGTCCCATGCTGTACTTGCGTATTCCAAGCTAGGTCGTATTAATGCTTTGTAGGCTTGTGCTTTTACGCTTTGTTTACATTGGTGGAGGTTTCGTTTGATGAAACCAAGAGATCTGTTGGCCTCCGTTTTCAATGAGTTAACATGTCGTTACTACTTCAGATCGTTTTGAATGTGGACGCCCAGATACTTTATGGTCTTTACAGTTTTCAGAGACTGGCCCAGCATTTGGTATTGGCGGTCAATTTTCGCCTTTTTCGAAGTTATATTCAATACTTCACATTTCGATGGATGGAAATGCATTTGCCATTTGTCGGTCCATTTGATCAGTGAGTCCAAGTCACGTTGGAGGATGCTTGTATCATCATAATGTTCTATTTCTCTATATAGCAGACTATCGTCAGCGAAGAGCTTTAATTTTGTTTGGGATGAAAGGTCGTTTTCGATGTCATTAATATAGATCAAGAAGCACAATGGTCCCAGAACAGTTCCCTGGGGGACTCCTGGTGTCACTTTGCAACTGTCGCTTGTCTGTCCCTCTAGTATGACTTGGTGTGTTCTGTAACATAACCAGCTCTCAAACCACTTCAACAAATTTTATTCGCATTCTCCTTCGCAACTTTGGTCGTCACAAGACACTGGATGACTGAAATTGCGGATGCCAACATGTTCCAATGTTTGGAGAAGTCGGCGGTAAGCTACTGTGTCGAACGCTTTACTAAAGTCCAACACTATCATGTCCACCTGCTTCTTATTGTCGTGGGATTTAGCAATCTCTTCAATGGTTGGGCCTCGCATGATCTATTCTTGCGTAATCCGTGCTGGTGGTCGACGAGGATATTATCAAGATGGTGAATGATATGGTGAAAAATGACATGTTTTAATACTTTTCATGTTATTGATGGGAGAGCTACAGGGCGGTAGTTCGAGGGGTCATCTCGTTTGCCTTATTTATAGATGGCGGTTACTTTTGCACGTGTTTGCATCAGGGACGGTTCCAGTGTCGATAGATTGTTGGAAGAAGTTAACCAGATAAGGAGCTATTTCTGTGGACTCATTTATGTTACTGTTAGCTTTTTGTTTATTCAAATCAAATATCTTTCATTTATGTTACTGTTAGCTTTCTGTTTATTCAAATCAAATAGCTTTCATTTATGTTACTGTTAGCTTTCTGTTTATTCAAATCAAATAGCTTTCTGTTTATTCAAATTAGAACTGGCAATAGTCCATAACAGACTTCATATTTTACAATGAGTCTCTTTCAGTACTCTGGCTGGTGTTTCATCTGGCCCTGTGGCCTTGTTAGCATCTAGGTCTTGTAGTTGCTTAATAATGCCATTCTCTGTTATTTTTATTTTTGGGACACTCGATACTGACAAGTTTTCAAGGATTGGCTTATTAGGATCCTCGTTTGTAAAGACGCTCTTATACTGTTCGTTCAGTATGTTAGCCTTTTCGTGGGCGTCAGTTGCCTCTGTGCCATCTTTCCCTTGGAAAACGCTGATGCCAGATCTTTCTTTTCAGGTGAATGATTGGGCGACGGATTATTTGTTGATGAAAAATGCATTTAAAAAATTGAATTTTCTGGTCTTAAAAGTCGTAAAACATCTAAAAATTAATGCTAAAACTTGGCTCAGTATGTTCAAAAGGATATGTTAAAAATCCAGAATGGTAGGTGAAATATTTCCAAGGAAATTCAAATGAAATAAGTAAAAAGTCCAGGAGCACTAAAAACCAAAGGCAAAGAAAATTTTCAGTCACATGAAAGTTAAGTATATATTTCTATGGGCTCATCGAATATAAGTGAGCTGAAAATCGTGCTTCATGTCACTGGACCAGTTCTGTCACAGGAGGTATATTGACTATAGATCTCAGATGGCTTAGTCTGAGTGTTGGACAATTCAAATGGGAAGTAGAGCACAGCTTCTATGAAAACAAACCCAACAATACCACCAACGTAAACCTGAAAGGGAGCCCATTTTACTTAACTCATTCAGCCCTACAGCTGGCAGCCAGACAGGTGCTCAGATACTACGGCTTTTGAAACGTACTGTGCGGTACATACACAAAACTGAGTATACTTGGTCGTAGGGCTTAACGCTATGTTCGTCGAAACCAAGTATACTCTGTCTTAGGGTTGAATGAGTTAATTAACTTCCTTCCTATAATTCAAAGTCAGATCATTTCACACATTCCCAATAAATTTAAAATATAATGTTTCCATTGTAAAATTTTATATTCATAATATTATGTTCATGCCAGTCACAATTCATTATTGGATGTTGTTCTCAATATCTTATTATTTAAAGTGTAATTTTCTGAGAATCCAAATAAAGTGGTCTTCGCCTTAGAACCCAGTCATGGGGAGAGAAGAACAGCGGTTTCTTAGCGGAGCGGGTTCTTAGGTGAAGTGAAGATTTTTAATGGTTATCTCTCTTGCATAACATTTATGTCATGACCCTGTCGTTTTGGCAAGGTTTTGATCTCTTAGTTTGAGGCTACTCCCTCAACCAAAAGGTACTCTCCCTCCTATACCACTAAAATTTCAAAAGAAAATTTCTGATAAACAGGGAGCAAGAAAGAGACAGCAGTTTCTGATCATTATCATTGTACTGCTCTATAACGAGATCATGATTGGTCATTCGTTTGGCCAATCATATCAAATTAAGAGCAAATTACACTTAGACCGGGATAATGGGGTGGGAAGGAGTAGAGATGAGGCATGTGGTGGGAGGGGAGTTCACATCAAAGTTACTTATCAACCCGATTGGTGTAAAGTTATAATTTCCTGTTTCGAAACAATGATAGGGAGTTTCCTCTTCCGTTGGCTAGTCTGTCAGTCTTTGATTCTGTGAATGAGTCGCTGTTTTTAATTTTGACCGCCATAGGGAAGCGATGACATACATCTCACCTGGCCATAACTTATTCAATCTGTCCAAACAATCGTCTCACATCATCGCAGATGCTCCCCTGGGCGAACCTAAAACAAAAGAAGGATCGCCTCAGCACTATCGATCACTCTTCTTTGATCTCACTTGCCTGTCTTGCTTGATGCACAGTGAGGTGTGATTGAGGGTGTTGGTGGCTAGCCACCATTCTTGTTGTCTGCTAGGTAGTGTCTAGAATGATTTATCTATTCATGACTAGGTGGCTGCACTACAGTCAACCTTTTCTTTAGTTGAATCCCATCAAAGGGTGATTACGTGTGATTATAAAATCATAATCTTATCTCTTGGCAGTGTTTGAAATTAATTTTCTTATCTCTGTCTCACCATCTAACTGGGTTCTTAGACGGAGTTAATGAAACCGTGCGGGTTCTTAAAGGGGCAATTCATATAAGGAAAAACTATGTTTCGACGAAGTAACGGGTTCTTAGACAAAGCGGGTTCTTAAAAGGCGGGTTCTAAGGTTCTATAACCACACTATCTGGTCAATCCCAATTTCTTTTCTTTGCTTGGAGTGAGCAAATTGATAACTTGTTCTACCATTGTTTATCAACAATGAAATAAATTCCTTACCCATGTTGGAGAGTTGGGATCTCCAAACTGCTTTTTAAACATTTCTTGTAGGTTATCCATTTCTTCCTGAAATAAAGAAAGACCTATTATGTATGACTTGTATATGATTCTCAGCTGGTGAAATCAGTATAACAAAGAGTGGAGAGTGGTATAAAAGGAAATAAGACAATGAGATCAACATAAGAATAAAATTGGTAATTTCATCATTTAAGATTTTTAGACCTAGGCAATCTCAAACTCTAAATAAATAATAAATTTTTTACCTAGGGTTTCATTGTTAAAGATGTCATAATTCTTATAACTTATATAGCAATTAATAATTCTATTTTATTCAGATTCATTTTATATGCTGGTAGATAATTATGTAAACAAAAAATATGTTGAATAATTTCATTATTTAATAATGTTTATTCATTCTGCTGTATTCAGAGCATATAATAAAGTAAGTAGTTGTAGAGGCAGGGTGGAGATTACAGCATATGAGATCAGTTATAAGAACCAAAAGCAAAACATACAGATTGAAATGTGACTGTTATTAACCTTAAGCACATAAATCTCTCTTTCTAGAATAGTATACAATAAATTTGCATCCATAATAAATCAATCAAAATAAAGCAATGTAAATAATATCTAATCAGATGTCTTTATCTAGTCAATAACAATCAGTTCCAAAAGATTCCAAAACTTTCAATTATAACAATTAAAATACAGTAGAAACCATGCACGTCCCGTGCTTTTATTTTATCTATTTATTTATTTTTATTTAAATATATTTTGCTTTAACCAAAGTTGCTGAATGGATAAAAGGTGTAACTCAAACTTGGCTTGATAATTTCATTTTCTGAGTGGGAATTTTCTTCATTGTGTTCTCATAATTTTTTCTCTGCTATTTAGCAATAGCATGTATATCATTGTTCTGGTACTCTTTGTAGACAACGTTGAGTCAGAGATGCCATGATAACAACAGATTTTGGTATTGCTCCTTTGTTGTTTTTTTTCTTTGATTTCTTTGAAGACTTTTATTTTAAAGTTTACTGTGAGTTTAATTTACTTTTAGAAATCTATCTTGTGTTGTGACATCGAGGATAGTCTTTTTTAAATTCTTGTGCTAGCTTATGGTATCTCCCTGTGATGCACAATGCAAATACATGTAAAATTAAAATGAATCAAAAGCCTTAGGCCTACACACAGCACCTATTGCTATCATTTGTTAATACTTTCATGCAGACTGCTTTGTGTGCTCCACACAACGTTCCACCTCATGGCCTGCGGCCTAGTTAAAAATATAGAACAACAGAAGCATGCCTGGCCCCAAAGTTGAACAACATTTTAGTATAAAGTAGGCCAAAACCATCACAAATCTTCATTTTTTGGTAGGCTATGGAAGACCAGGCAAGTCAAAAAGTTTTCCATTTAGACATTGTACATCCCCTGAGGCCTTCGGCTTATCACAGGTTTGATAACAATAATGTAAAGGGAAGAATGAAACACTTTTGATTTCTTTTTGGTTAAGCCCTGTTTTCACTTTACTGTAATTATAATAATAAAATTCTTTAACAATATTGAAATTTTTGCAGATATACCAGAAACAAGTACTCAAACAAAAAAATTGAAATAATGGTCCAAAATGAAATGCAGAAATGCACATCTTCAAACCTTGATTTCAATGGTGACTTTCTTTATATTGTCATCCTCTGACTGAGTCAAGTCATCATCATAGTCTTCTTCCAAAGGAGAGCAATGGGTTTTTATGTAGTCATGAAAGCGATTTTTACCCTTCCTATTGAGACCTTCCCAAATGCTTAAAATGGTGATGGCTTTTTGCATTACAGCATTTGCCTCTGCCTTATCATAAACACTGAAAAAGAAAAAGAATTTTAAAAATTAGGCTTTTTGCTTCCTTATTCGATTAATTTCAAGAAAATGTTAATGAGCCAAAGGTAATTCATTTACAGTAGTTTTCACTAGAGTGCCCTCCTGGTGAATGCCCATTTTGCTAAAGTGCCCGCTTTTCCGCTAAAACAGAATTGTTTCTATCAATTTCACCACTCTAAGTGCCTGCCCACTAAAAAGCTCTTTAGTCAAAGTGCCCGTTATTTCAAGATCATGTCACTTTAAAACAGTAGCAAATTAAATGTCAACCAACACTTGATAATTTATCAGCGATCACTTTCTAAGGCTAGCAAACGTGCATTATTGCTTAATTGCGTAGTTAATCCCCTTCCTTTGTTACTATCAGCGAAGTGAGAATCCCTGTGTGCCCATGCACTGATGACAGGTTGACTCTGAAATGATGGACATGTGTAACTTTAACAATCAGTCATTCAAATGCACCAAAGAAGCCAAGGAGGCCGGGCAATGATCTGGACTTCAGTAGGCATGTTCAATGACCCATGTCGGTTCAGAAGACAACATGTCCAAGTCTACCATGTACATTAGACAATGCAATCAAATCTCCCCTGGCATCACAAAATGATCTCTTTCTGGCAGTAGACTGAGGGGATTTTGATCTTTTCGAAAAGGATTGCATGCAGTGTAAATGTAAGAGGATTTCAAAATTAGCGAAGTCATTAAGAAAAAACATGCAGGATGTTTGAATTCGCGACCTAAATCAGTTGGCATGCGTATGTGCATATGGTTCCAATTTTTATGAAATGTGCACAGTTCTAAGCCATGGCCATCAACAATCACAAAGATTTGAATATAATTTCTAAAATGGTTTTTATGCTAAAAACGAATTTAGAAATCATAGAAGAGGCCGACAATTTTATTGGAAAACCCAAAACATTGCATGTGTACTCATAATGCAACTGATAATTGATCTCTTGCTCTTCTTCACAAGAGTTTAATGTACTATGGTGTGTCACAAAAATAAGGAACCTTTAATTATGGTTATAAACATCAACACATGATCTGCACCAAATTTTATGCAAATTAGTACACGTTGATCTGGTTTACCGACAAATATCTAACTTGCTTTAAACTTTCACTTGTTTTTGTTTCTGTCAATACCATAATGTCAGAAAATGAAGTTGAAGGAAGTTTATCTTTAAAATATGATGTATTCGAATGTGTCTGAAAAGTTTTGGTTTGTTCTTCAGTAGGCCATTACATAAATTGTAAAAGACCACAGTTCCAAATTACCATTAAAAGCATGAAAGACTTTGCTTCCAGTGGGTTGAGTTCATTGTTAATACATTAATGAATTGTCCCTGGGACATATTATGACCACATCATTGGATGCTTTAAACTTTTAAAGATTCATCAAATTTGCCAATTAAAGCTTATAAGAATCCTCTTTAATCTTTCTTGCACTTTCAAAAGACAGGGTCAATAGACCATTTGGTCATTAAAGACTTTGAGAAATACATTATTTATTTTTGGTTGTTGTGACAAACAGTGTAAATTTTCATTTAGTTTTTATCAACCTCGTTAAAAATGATTCAAAATAAATTTTGCATCAGTGAAATAAAACAAAAATAGTAAATTGCCATGTAAAAAAAGTTAAATAGCCTATAATGTAGGAGGTTTATGCTTGTTACTTTTTTTGTTTGTTTATTTACAGACATCTATTTCATGGTCCACCCACATACCGTGTAAAGGTCTCAGACAATAAGGCAATGAAGAGGTTAAGGCACAGAATGGCTGAAAAAATAAACCATGAGGCAAGAAGAAGATCTGACATCACAGGATCAATCTTTTTCATGTTCTGTAGAAAAACAAAAAATACTGTTAGAAAAAAAAAATAAAAATAAAAGAATTAAAGTCTATAAAATTTTCAACACATTTAAAAAAGGCTTTCTTGTTTCATAAATTTTGTACGATGTGGTTGTCATAGGCATACTAAAAATACAAGAATAAAACAAATTTTTTTTCTCAAAATACTCACATCATAATCATACTCATCAACAAGAGTGAGTCTGAAAAGACTGAAAAACAATTGTCCAAAATACTGAAATCCTTGGACATTTGTTTCTTCATTGTCTTCCATTGATCTTTTAGTTCCACCAAATATCATCCAAAATGCAGCCACTGAAAGGTATACCATAATCAAATCAAAAGAGTGAGCATTAAATTCAATAAAAGATAAGCATTACATGATTGTTGAGATTTGAAAGTGAAATTAAAGAGGTTAGTCAAGAAACCTTTATGATAATAAGGGCATCTGTACAGCACACAAGTATTATTGATGAATGTGAAAAAGGTGATGATGCAAATAAGGAAGATAATGATAATAACAGTTTCTAGTTTTCATTATAACTGCATTCCTATGTATTATGGACACATTTTCATCAGCTTTATTCTTGTCAATATGTTTGGGAGGAGTTTATTTTTCCTCTCACTCTCACATGTACCCACTCTCTCTAACTTGAAATCTTTAACTCATAAATAAGGTATACTTTTATTTTTCCTTTACAAGAAACTTTCTTTTGTTTACATCGGTAACATTGACATTTATAATATTGATACATTCAATAACATACATTCCATAACATTGATACATTCCAAAACATTGATACATTCTATAACATTTACATGATACATTCCTTAACATTTTACATTGATAAATATTCTTATCTCATACTTTCAATCTCTTTATGAAATTGTGACATAATGATGGCTTCAACATAAACTTTATAAACTTATCAAATTCTAAAATCTTGCAAAATTTAACTTGATGTAGGCTGTTCCATTCTTTCATTTTGATTTATATTTTAAACATGTTTATCAAACTTATAATATTTCCTACTATAACAGAGCACTTACAGTATGGTATATAGAATTCAACATACAGGAACATGAATTTGACACAGTCCTTCAACATATGGCTCAACATGACGATAAATGGACCTGGAGGAAGACATCAATTTACATTGCAGTAAAATTAAGGATAAGGAGAGTCATATCAGCATTACTTGCCTGATTTTTTTTATTGAATACCTTTGAAGTAGCAGAAGGTAAGACCAAAGAATCACTTGACAAGAAGGCTAGATCCCATAACCCTTTATTGTCCGGTATCTAGCGAACCAGTCACCAGGTCAGAGAGCACATGAACTGGCAACAGGGGTATAGAGATAACTAAAATCGTTGTAGTTGGAAACTATTAAAATGTATTTTTAAAGCGGAATTAGAATGATTAATTGTTTAAAACTTGCTGAAATATGTTTGTTTTAAATAGAAATACCCATATTAAAACTGATAAAAGGAAAATTTATAAAATCTTCTATGTTTAAGTAAGTGACCTCTGATTATTTTTTCTCTTTGATTCAACAACTTAAGGGTTTGCCGCTAGAGTGAAAAATATCTTATTAATCTCCATAGAAAAATGCAAAGTGTTAGAAAAAAGGTGATTTTATGACTTCGTTTCACTGACTCGTTTAGGAGATAATGTAAATGAATGGGTATTTATTGGAAAGATAAATTCCTCAGCTTCGAAATGGTATATTGATTGTGTGATTTCGGCACATGTGTATCGAAATAATGAAAGGAAAGCAGCCTGAACTTAATTTTGCATGTGACTGTGTATATGAAGACATAATGATGAACAAAATCCTTAAAAATCTTGGAGCACCAAAATTGGTGGAATTGTATATCTTAAGCGGAAATGACATGTTATGAGTTGTCTTTCAGATAGTCCAGCTTGGGTAGGACATGCCAGGTATGGTAATGCAATCTTCTTAAAGAATTATTGATGCCAGAATTTTAATAGATTAGAATTTCTTTAACTTAGCACAAGACCAATATAAATGTTGATTTAAAATTGATCCCGGTTTAAGAACTTTTTTCTGCCAAGACAATGGTACTAGTATCTTTTTTTAAACATTTTTTTGTTTGTTTTGTTTTCAAATAATGATTTGCCTTGTCCAACATAGAACTAGAACATAACTATGTGTGAGCTTATGGATTTAAGCTTATATAAATCCTATGTTTACTTATATTCATAAATTTTACATAAGTATGTACAGAGAGAAGTATGTACTTTAGAGAAGAGTGAAAGACAGTCGAATAGTTCTAAAATCAGTCAGAGACTAGACTCTGACCACAGTTTTAATGACCAATGCTTTTCCTTCTTTCATTCGTAATACAATACAATGGACTCAGTAGGACATTGAGACAGACAATATGTTAAATGACTTCCTACTGAGCTGATTTCCATCCTACGTTAAATGACTTTCATCCTTTCACATTGACATAATTGCTTGTGACTATCACATTCTCCATTCAAATATCTGAATTCTAGAATCTCACTAACTCCCTAAGAAATGAAATGCATGGTTGGTATAATCTGGGTAAAGGAGTGCCATAATAGGTGACAAAGTGATGGATGCAATTAGATACCTAGGGAAGATACTCACATAAGGCGGGGTAATAGGATACTTTGATTTACAGGGAAGATGGAATGGACCGGATGGGGTAGCCGGTAATTAGTTGGACATTTAGTCTCGTAAAGAAGTTAAAGGGAAAGCTAGCTCTAACTAAAGAAAGATGGCACATGGATTAAACAACGATGAAATTCTAGACCTTCTCCGTAATCACTTCGTCGGATCGGTCAATGAAACGTATGAACGTCACAAATTTATCCAAAGAGTACAACAAGCAGAAGGAGAATCGGTTGACTCATACATTACGAACATGGTTGGAACACATTCCAATAAGCACAGCAAGATCTTATCTATATAGATAAATGAGGAAGTCAGAGCGCTCTATTTAGTACAGGTATGCAGAAGTATGAGTAAGTTATGGTGCTAACTAATAATTCTATTTTACAATAGTCGCTAAAAGCAATATTCCTTTCCACACCTGTTCATGGAATGGGTATTATGGCTAGTACATAAATAAGGTACAGAAGTATCTTTTAGCCTGCATTGTAGCTTGTCAATACAGTCCTATTTAGTTTATAACCCGCCCCACAGTTGACACAGATACCGGGTTATTAGACGTCTATGCAAATGAGGGTAAAAGGGTATTTATTAATTACTCGGTTATGCCCCTTTTTTCAGTATAAACTGACATGACCCTGCTGCCCTGTTTCAAACACCTTCTCGTGTTAACAGGACTGTTTGGTTTGGTTTTTGGTTTTGTTTTTATTTATTTATTGTTTTTTGGTGTGTTTTTTTTAATTTTGTTTTTTAATTGTTCTTGTTTCCTTCTCTATGATACTTCAATCAATGTCTTGTTAACTTATGATGGATTGCTGACACTGAGTGCAAGCATGATAATCCGTTTAGAGAAAATTTAAAACTCCTCCCCCTGATGGAGATCAGCCGATTTCAAAAGCAATGATGATTGGCTACAAAAAAAAAAAGAACAACGTAGGCCTACCCCCCAATCAACGCACTTTTCAATAATGAATCATCTATCGAAGCATGACAAAAGTTCTTTCTTTAATTGTCTTTGGACGCTTGTCACTGTCTTTACACTCTCTCTCTATTGCGTCATTCATCAGCACCACATCGAATGGGAGAAACGTCATTTTGCGTAATCGCATGATCATCCATCTAGCCTTCCACACATGGGTGGTGTTTGTCCTTTGTTCTCTTACTTACGGTGGTGCATTGTATTTGATCAAGTCTATGGAGTGACCAAGGTGTGATTAGCTTTGTCATAAAGAAATCTGATAGTTGATAGACTCATAGATTGTCTGTTCTTTCAACACATTAGAGAGACTTGTGCTTTGATATATAGACAATGAAATGTTATTAACCATGCTAGTACAACTAGTTTACAAGCAAATGAGTTTGAATGTGTGAGAATTTTGTTTGTTTGTTAATTGCTTTGCCAGATAGACCTGGTTATAATGTGAAGTTCCCATCTGAGGGGTGGGTTATAAGAGGGGTGTTTTTCAAAGGAAAATATTCTGTTTCATTAATAGTGCGGGTTATAAGGCAGTGGGCTAATAGAAAGTGGGTTATAAGCCGAAGAGGACTGTATCTCATTATTCCATTGCAAGGGGAGTCAGTTTCTAGTTTCTATTGTATTGTTATGTAATATTCCGTTATACTAGATTCATTGTATTACCAGTACTTTATCATTATAAATCATATCAAGTCCCTCGACTTAGAGTTGCATTAGTTAAGAACTATTAGCCCTCTGATAGACTCTAATGTTATTAACATATTAAACCATTGCAGATACTAGTTAAACTGTCGCCTATAGGACATATTATTACTCGATGAACATTTTATATTCACTTAGTAACTCACGAGAAGTGTCATATTATTCGTCCATTATTTATGATCGTTATTAAATTATTATTGCGTTAATTTATATATTCATTAGTTTAGTTAGTCTTTATCATTGTTAGTGCTGTCTTGCATGTTATGTAGTTATGTTGTCTGTTAGTGTTTTACTCGTTGTTATAATATTAGTAAGTCTTTAGTTAGTGCAGTTTTACTGACCGTAGGCCCTGGGAAAGCCTTCGCGTCAGATGTTGATGTTTGTCTTATTGACCGTACGGCCCTGAGCCAAGTCGTACGCGTCACCCGTTTCTTTGGTATCAATCAAATATATAAATAAATAAATAAAATACATACATAAATAAATAAAATAGTGCTAATCACTCAATCCTAAACTGGACCCACCCACCCGTTACTTCAGGTATCTATTTTACATTTTGTAGGGGTGAGGAAGTAGAGACGATGGCCTTTCCCAGGGATACCAGCACCAAATCCATCACGTTTAACTATGTCAGGGATTACCAGCTAACTTTTCTTTCCTCAGAATCAAATAAAGTACAGTTTTTATGCAGTGTTAACATTGGGATATACACTGCATTTATTCAATGCCAGCAGTCTTAAAGTTAATGTGGTTAACGGGAAGAGGATGAATATTCATATACGATTTGCAAGACAAGAAAGAAAAACAAGATAGATATCAGTATCAATCCATTGTTGTTCTTATAATTAAAGTGCTACAAGAATTAGTTCTTCATTTGTTCATCAAAAATGTAACAAATAAATCAATAGCAGGATTCACTACCATAGACAGTCAAGTCACACATATTTAAGGTAATACAATCGTTTCAAAATCCTGTACCCCACTTCTCTTTTAGAGATGTAACGGATAACTATAATACATTTCCAATCGCAACTATTACATTTTTCAAAAGAATGAACCAGAATGACTTACAAAACTAACACACACAAAAATAAATAAATAAATAAAAATATCAATCAGTCAATCCTTGGTTTATTAAGGATTTATAGATAGAGTTATTCTTCTAAGAATTAGCATTAGAAATAAGGTGAATAGATCATTAAAGACCATTATTAAGGGGGACAAAAAAAATTTAACACATTAGATAAGTGAAAGGTGAAACTGAGATGATTAGGATTATGACTAAAAATGAAGCAAAATGGGTGGTTGTACAGTAAAACCCTTCACAGAGTTTAACATCCAAGATGTTTCTTTCTTTTATGAATGCGTCAATACTAGTTCATTCATTCCGAGTTTTTTATTTTATATTGATCTCTTAAACCAAGAATAGCCAATCTACGGTGTATGCGCCAAATGTGGATAATTTATATATATTTCTATCTATTTTTCACAAGAAATGGTCATGAGGGAAGGGGGAAGAGGTGCGTACAAGAGATTTATGGTGCATCTGAAATCATTAGACAAAAAGCTAACACATTAGTAAGTAAAAGGTTGGCCGCCTGAGTCTGAAATGGTTGCAGAGATAAGACTTTCTTAAGATACCTATTCGGCAAAATGCTAAACTGGGAAAATCACATCTTAAGTTTGGTTTTCAGTAACAATGTTGATGGGCCATGATAGTTATTCAGACTGACGAAGAATTTACACATAAAATTTCAGAAAAATAATTAAACATGATAAAAATAAAAAGTTGTAGAACCTAATAGGCACCAAAAAACCACAAAAAAACCCAACATTTTTTGTTGAAGTAACCAAACATCAAACTTTATAAGCCTGTATCTCAAAAGTAAGTCTAGTGACTTGTGAAGGGTTTTCCTATGTCACAACACATTCAAAGATGAGAATGGAGGATGAAAAATGAACAACTATTTTAAAGGTGTTAACAAATTTGTCAATAATTCATCATGACGTTGTAATTAGGATCAATATTCAGGCACGCACAACCCTTTTGAAACACATGGCTGATTATGATAATGGTTAACATGATGCTGATTACATCGCACAACAAATCTCAATAATGAACTTGTATAACTTAGCTGTACATAGATTATAGAAAGTTATTAGTTTTGAGTTCTTGAGGAGAAGATGGTACAGTAAGAAAATAAATCAATATTATCTCCATATCATATCAGTCAAAAACCTTTACAGTTTAGCTGAGCTTTTTCTCAGGATTTTTACGTCTATGTATTTCTTCACATCAATTATTTTGAAATGCATGTTATGTAATTTTCCATACCAACAATAAAATAAAGATTTGAATGAGATGGAGAGGGGGAGTACATCTGAAGCAAAGACAGAAAGAAAGAGATTGTGGGGATGGCTTTAATTAAATTTGAAGACACCGGCAGCTACTTTAAAATTCATCACAAATAACAGTTGTCCATGCCTGAATGTCATCTGCGACCTGTTTTTTTTTAAAAACCAAGACAACAAATTTGATTATTAATGCTGAGTGAAGCCAGGGTGATGAGTGGACTCGACTCAATATGTGCGTGTGCATGAACGCATCAACAATAACCATGGACCATAAAGCTTTTTACCTACCTGATGTAAGGCGGGGGCAAGAACAGGCAGCAGGAAGCCGGTGTAAATGTATTCTATCAGCTGATCTCTTACCAATGGATGGGCCACCTGGAAAAACAATATAGAACGGTTTAATGACACATAATCCTCTAGAATGATACAATTTTCAAGGGTTCCCTAGCAGGAATATTTTTCAATTCCGAAATCATTCTCAATTCCTTGCTTTGTATAAAGGGAATACACTTTATTTTCTCTATCATTAGGTAATCAAAACTGGCTGCATGTTGCACTCATAGTATCTAAAAATTTGCATAAATGAGACCTGTTTATTGGCATTTTGCAGGTACAAAGACATACAATAGGAAAGTTCTTTGGTGTCTACTATAACATAATAACATCTCTCTCTCCCTC
>JASKDV010232430.1:0-18235 GCA_032466395.1 Aegires albopunctatus | reverse complement strand
GCTTCACCTCACTCATCAATGGCCTGGCCAATCATAAAGCCACACCGAAGTACCGTAAACTAGACCTAAAGCTCGCTTGATCATCACTCCCGCTGTATCCGAATTAGGGCTTTTCCTTGCCCCGCTGTATCCGAGCACAGGTAATAGAGTTTTCATAGTAAAATAAAAGGGGACTCTGGTAAAGTCCTGCTGTAGCGGGTGCCGCTGTAGCGGTGTACTACTGTATCTACTTTCTTTAGCCACTGAAAACATATCTCTTGCATAACTTAAAGCTTTTTCAACAAACAGAATCTCATCGCATCCAGTGGTGGACATTTTCAGTGTCACTTTGCAGTAATAGTAGCAATCCTGTGATCAAATGAATCAAATGGTTTTACAACGCTGTGGCTTGAAACTGGCAAGACAACATCTAAGACTGGACAGGATTAAGTATGAATGAACTCCTTAGAAAGGCTGATGACCAAGAAGAGTTGTGTGGATTCATAAAGTCTGCTTCCAACAGGTCCCCCCCAACGATCAACTGGTCATGGAAATGAGTGAGTGAAAGAGAGTGGCTCGAAACCCATGACAAACCGGTATCTTGCCTAGAATGGGGTTTAGTATTACTGTAAATATTACCTCGGTGACATAATAAACTTGGCTCTATGGATGTTACAGATGTTTCTTTATAAACTCTGACTTACTTTACTGACTGAAATGCTGACTTTTGACTTGGTTGAATGGAAGAACTTGACAACGATGTTGCTCTGGGAGCTGTAAACTTTGAAGCTGAAGGAAGGCTTTCAAATGAGATGTCTGAATCTTCTCTGAAAAACAAAGTTTAAAAAATCGATTTTCAACATTAAAACTTATGTCCAGGTTTTATTTAAATCCAATACAAACAACAACTAACGGTCCATTCTCATACAGCTTGTTGCGGAGACGGTTTCTGTCCAATAAAAGTCTGCCACAGATTTTTTCAAACCACTTCTTTATAATATGTCTTTATTCATTCCCATTGATATGAGATTCCTCATGTGAACAGAAAGTCTGCACGGTTTTGGGAAACTGTCTAAAACCGCAACAAGTTGTATAAGAATGGGCCTTTACACGTAGTATCTCAATCTCAATTTCTGAGCATTTTGATACACGTATATAATTTGTAAGGGGGAAAGACAAGACCTGAATTTCATTTTTTTAAAACGAACAATTGGTACCCCTGATATAGTTATGTGCAAGGAAACACAATTCTGGCAGTGCCTGCTAAAACTAATGGATGGAATCAGTTAACAGTTCTTTTCCCCATTCCGGTATAAAAAGTATTGGGCTGCTAAATTGCGAGCCCCAGTTCAAACCCAAAGTCCTAGCAGATTTTTTTGAGTGGCCTCCCTGTCAACCCAGCAGTAAATAGGTAGCTAGATCTCTTGAGATCCAGCGAAAGTAAAGTCGTATGGAAAGCAATAATAGCAAACTAACACATGACGCCGTATGCCTTTAAAAGTTGGGACCCAAAAGAAAAGTGGGAAAAAATTTTAAAACTTTAAACTGGTTTAAAAAGAGTACAGAGTATAAGCAGCCAAAGATCTTGTTTGTATGCTAGCAAGTAAATGGTGACAATCAGCTGCTTTGATGTATGTTCCCCATGGATTTGAGAAGATCATGGGTGAAATGGCCTGAAAGGAGGGAGGGAACAATTCATGCGAAGTTAGTGAGTCTTGACTTAATGGGTTGATACAAACGATAAAATACATTCTTAAATTCATCCTCCTCAGGCTTTGTTATCAGACGCATGTGAACCAACCTTAGTGGCAGGAACAGTTCTCTGCTGCTTTTATCATTGCTGCTAGGAATGGAATGCAATCCTTCATTACTTGACTCAATCTTAAAAAGAAAAAATTGAATACATTGATCATCAAAATGACACTATGATTAAAGGACTGTCATCAAATTCACCAAAACTAACATAAACATAATTATTACAAAATTGTAATTTTTGATTTAAAAAAAAGAAACATTGATCTCTCATTTCTGAACTCAATTGTCTGGGTGATTATCCTCCTGTGTACAGTTGTTCATTTACTTTCATCCTCATGATTAATTATATATGTGTCGGCATAGGAAAACCCTTCGGAAGTCCCTCAGCTTACTTTTGAGATAATATTTGCCTACAAAGTTGTTGTTCAGTTAACTCAACAGAATTTTGTTGTTTTTTTGTTGTTTTTTACTTATCAGGTTCTATAACTTATTATGTTTATTGTGTTAAAAGATTTTTCTGACATTTCAAGTCTAAATTCCTCATATCTTGCTGAATTACTGTCATGACCCACTAACATTGTTAACTGAAAACCAAATTTAAGATGCTATATTCTCAGTTTTGCATTTCGCTGACTTGGTAACTTAAACAAGTCATATCTCTGCAACTGTTTATGACATCAACATGAATTAAGAAGAAATTAAATTGTTCAATTGAATGCATTCATAAAAAATCTCATCTTGGATTTGACTGATGTGAAGGGTTTTCCTGCGCCGTCACACATATCATCAAGTGATTTGTATGTGTAAGATAAATTTCACACTTTTTCCTTCCTTCATTCTTCTTTCTAAAATCGGCCACAAACTGGCAACTTTATTGAATCTACCACAAAATTGGCTCCCGCCACGAAATTGGGTCTTACACGCACACAGACACACACACACACACACACACACACACACATATATATATATATATATATATATATATAAACTAATAAAGACAAAGAGCCTCTCATTGTAAAACTAAATTACTCAGACCATCTAAAAGCTTAATTTCAAAGGATGCCAAAATCTTACTTGATCATTCAATTCCCGTTGCACAGCATTAGTAAGTTCTCTCTTCAGCGTTTCTATGTGGTTCTTATAAGACACAATTTCCTCCTCTAGACTCCGTATCTTATTCACTGCCTGGTGCTGGACATCCACAAAGACTCCGACCAAATTCTGAAAAAATTTTTTTTTTAAAAATCACAATTGTTACCACCATTAAGACAAATATGCACAGCACATGCACTAACACTCTCTATACGTTGATTAAAAAATTCATCGCCCCATCTGCATTAGGTAGGCTTTGGCTTTTGAGTTATTTCCTACTGTCATAATTCTTGAAGAGGGAGGGAGAGGCATGTGGCTGAAAAAGTGAAAACTAGCAAATGAAAACTTACGGACCGTGGGGCTGGCCTCTTATAATAATAATGATATTAATAATGATAATGATGATGATGATGATAATTATAATGATGGTGATGATAAAAATTATAAAGCAAACACCATTTTTCCAAGAAAATAGACTTTTGATGCATTGGTACTCTTTATCAACTCACCTGAACAGCAATGAGTTCAGGTCCTGCCTTTCCAATGTCATGAGGAATGAGTTCCGCATTTAGGAGCAGATGAGACAGGGAAACATTTCCTGACAATGGGGCTGGCTCCTTCAGTATCAAAAACTGTGTTTTGGCCTTAGATGGATTAAAAAATAAATATTTATCAAATATCCAAAACACAAAGATTCCATGTAATCATGAATTTTTGGCCATAATCTTAGTTGATAAGCAGGATTTTACTCAAAGCATACGAGCATATGTCTCAGTTCGGAGTCATAAGTGCAAACTTAAATGATGTATAATTCGAAACTTGCCTTAGTAGCTGTGCGCAAGTTAGAAATGTGAGATCCCTGTCGTACATTCGCTATGCAAGCCTCGATATTGAAATAAAATTTTGTCTAACATAAATATAACAAGATTGATGTGAATACCAACGATTGCCAAAGGCCATAAATTGAATAGAAAGGCCTTGCAAAGTGAAAATTTTCATCCAATAGCGATAGTAAAGCAGTAATTGACTCAAGATCTAAACTAGCATTCACCCGTTCAATGACCCCATTCTGTCATCTTCATTGAGATAGCCATTGAATAATTGATGTAAAATCTGTGAGTCTGAACTTGGAGCAGAGTTACAAACTATAAATTTTGTTTTTATAGGAATGAAAAGGCTAAGAGTTGATGTGATTGAAAATGGTATAAAACATTGACTCTCATAGAATAATATTCTTTAGGGTTTCACTTCTAATGGAATATAATCATTAATCAAGTTTCCTATCTCAGTTTCTTTATCTTTACAATTAACCTTTAATTTTCTTAATGAAGACTGAGGAAAGTTCAAATAAAATTAAAATAAAGTTTGGATAAAAAGCAAACTTACCGTTTCCATTGCATTTTCTATACTATTGATGTATTGTGCTAAAATTTCCTTGTCTCTGAAATGGATGGACACAAGATTCATAAATTCAATTCAATTCAATATGTTTTAATATCATTTACACAGTAGACTATATAGTACAAGTGTGCTTTCATATTGAATAGAAAAACATAAATAGATAATTGAAAATATACAGTGGGGTCAATATAATATGAACTCTGATAATTCGAATTCTCAAATAATTTGAAGTTACCTCGAGTTCTAGGTTTTTTCCCCCTTCTTTGGCTTGTTAAATAATCTCGATTAATTTGAACTATTTTCTGCCCAGTTTGGATAAATCGATGGCTCAGTTTGGATTTTTACAGTATTAAAGAGCGTTTCAACCATCCATTAACTTTACTCCATTCCAAAATGGGACCCTAGTCATGTAATAGAAGGTTGAATTGTAGTTAATATTAAATTATAAATAAAGTAAATCGTTATAATGTTGAGCCTTTCAACTAGTGTGATAACTTTGTTGCAAGCATTGCTTTACACGACAATAAATCGGGATGAAGTTATCAAAACCACCAAGAGAACCTTTTAAGGACCAATTTCAATAGTTCAAAGATAACAGGCCTTGACCTTCTTCTTCTTCTTCTTGAATAAACTGACAAAACTCAATAAGGTTGAGAATTACTGTCAATTCGACCAAAAAAACAAAACAAAACAAAAAGTAAATAAATGAATAAATTTAAAAAAAATGAATTTTTAAATATAAAAATAAATTGAAGTGTTTGATTATAAGTATTTTGTTCGTTAACTAACTGCATGTAGATCTAAACATTTCATATTGTAGCCTATGTTTAAGAGTATCAACACTTTCGTGACTTCTATAATCTGGATTCAATTTATTCCACAATCTTACAGTGCTTGCTTGGGAAGAAAGAATGCATATGGCAATCATTTTTAGAGTCAGGGATGTTAAATGTCCTAGTACATGTACCTTGATAAGGATAAAAAAGGTTTTACCTGGAAGCATTTCTTAGAGCATTTTCCATATCTTTGAGATTGTTGGTCATCAGATGTTTCTCGTATTCCACTTCTGCCAGCTGTTTTACTGCCTGACTAGTCTTTTTCTCTTTACGTTTTAGCTGATGCTGAAAGTCTGTAACGTTCTGATTATGAAAAAAGAAAAGAAAAGAAAAAAAAAAACACTCAAATTAATCTCTTGCTCATCTGAAAAGTGTACGCGTACAATTTTCGGACTCCTCTCTCCCTCTATAGATAGAACTAGTATAGTCTACCTTCATTAAAATCACACTGCCCATTGCCACAAAAATTGCCAGATCAGATAGTCTGATGGATTAACGAACATGTATTTTATCCTTTTAAAAATGAAAAACTGATAGAAGCAGCCATTCGCATACCCTCTAAAGGTTCAGACCGAGGTAGCTGACAGGTTGAATAACTACTAATACCATCATTTCCACATCTTTTTCCCCATTCACCAATATCACATTTTATGCCTATCCAATGGGGAGCATTGTCCAAAGTTTACTGCCAGAGACTCCATCTGATTCAAAAGCGCGACAAGCTGCATATCTAATTGACCGCTAAGTTGCAATTTGAATGCGTAAAAGGGGGCAATGTGTTTACTATGATTTCTTTAGTAGATTTGGCATGGGGGAGGAGGGGGGGGGAGGGGCATCGGTGCAAATATTGTGCCTAAGAAAACATTCTGTTTGAATTTAAGTGATGGACATCCAAATTGACCAATACAATTTTCACAGAAGGAATTAGTTCCAATTGACTGGTGTAACGGTGTTCCAAATATTTGCTTTCACTGCATACGATTAAGAGACACAGTGGTTGAGAGGATATGAGCACCAGGCTGCAAACGTTTGAGGGCTTGGATTTAAATCCTGCTTTGATCATGGGTTTTTTCCTTGAGCAAGAAAATTTACTACGATTGCTCCACTTGACTCAGGTGTACAAATGAGTACCATTTTATAATCGGGTCAAGCAGGGTGCTGTACTACGGCGACCAACAATGACTTGTGAAATTTATTGTATTTATTTAGTGTCATTATTATGTAAAATTATTATTGTATTATTTAATGATTGTATATATGTACGATTGATTTCATAACACGTATGCCATTGTAAAACAAATTTCACATGTGGATGAATATAAAGGAATTCTATTTTTTACTTATTTTTTTTTTTTTTCATTATGAATGCTCTTGTGCTCGATACTTGACAATGCAAAAAACACCTTGACGACTGTAAGCTATTATTTTCCGTTTTTCTGATAAAGAGAGGGATTTAACAAATGTAACTTACTTTTTCACCTTCAGCTATGCGTTTCTGCATTTGCATTTCCTCAGACACACACATGTCAAGCTTGGACGTTAACTGCGTAAGCTGATTGCTCTGATCTTGAAGTAAAGCTTGAGCTTTCTGCTCCCTGCGCAAGGCACTGCTAAGTTCTATGCAAACTTTCTCAAACTTTTCCATTGCCACATACTTTGTGCCCTTTAAAGAGTTGAGAAGAAATGCGATGAAAAAGGCTTTGCATTGCTTTTAAACAAGACATTAATTAATATGCTAATTAATGAAATAACCATTATAAATGAAATTAACTACAGCGGTGAAAGTAAAAGAAAGAAAAATTTTTACTTGACAATTAAGATTACTTCAATCTGTTCTTTCTGTTAGACAATATGGTATGGGGATTTCCAAGGTAATACGCACAACACTATATGGTCCAATAAATATTAAGTAGGGGACAATATCCTTCCGAAGTCATAAAAATTGGGCAGATAGACTCAAATTACTGGGGGAGCAGATAGCTCAATAGGTAAGGTGCTCACGTGCCAAACCAAAGGTCCCAGGTTCAAATGCACTCAGGCCTCAATTTGAAATCCAATTTTTGGGGGTTTCCTTCTGCTCTCTATCCTTGTGTTACAAAGATAAAATGAGTGCCAAGACCTGTCAGATACGGACTTTAATCCTTGAGGTCCCATGTGACTATGTAATAAACGTTTAAAGTTTAAGTGCCCACTTATAATAAAGCACTTATTGCCAAGGGACCTCTAAACGTTCTACAATGACTTTTCAATTTTCCTGACCAACAGCAACACAGAACGCATATCACAAGACTGGCAGCCTGTTAGACGCTAATACAATTTTTGGACTTGGATAACACTTTCTTAATGAGGTACCCATTCACACCTGAGTCGAGTCAGGTTGATGAGACAAAGTGTCTTACCTTAAGACCTAACTATCAAAATAATGTTGTGTCTAGAGGGATATGATCCAACCAAGCCGATGAGTGGATTTGCTGGAGCATTTCGTGCTTGAATCGGGTTAACCACTAAACTACTGACACCCCTTTGAAGTCGTCATTGAATATACAGAACAGTTCTTCATTTTATCCTGGATTTAAAAGCTACACCAAAGATTTATTCAGAAAATGAATTCTATCAAACAGATTAACATCAAAGCCATTATTTCACAAGTTTACCTTTCCAGAAGAAGAGCCCTTTTCCTGTGCCATACTTTCTTCTCCGATCTGATTTTTTAAATCAGTCAAATTTGCAAGCAGATGTCTTCTTTCTTTTTCAGCAGAATGTAATCTTTGGGTCAGGTCCAAAATGTGATTCTGAAGACTGCTCATTACTTCCTGCATAAAGAGAATAATAAGAGTGAGCACATATGAGATGGAGAAAAAGGAGTAAAAGTCATTCCCACATAGCACACATGTCCACAGCGTAGCCATGCTCAAGATGCTTTACAATGACCGTTATACTTCCATGACCGACAACAACGCAGAACATATAGGACGAGACTGGCAGCCTGTTAGGCGCGGTTACAATTTTTGGACACGGACAATGCTGTCTTAACCGCCAGGTATACGTTCACACCTGAGTTGAGTGAAGTAGATGGGACAAAATGTCTTACCTAAGGACACACTGCCAATTACCGGTGGTTATCGAGAAAATTTGTGTCTACTGGAATACGATTCCAGCAAGTCATCCAGCAGACTGGTGTCAGCGAGTGGTCAGGTGCCGCTTGAGTTTCTCGTGTTCAAACTGTGTTTACCACTAGGCCACTGACGTCCCCAAACGGAGATGGAGAACTCTTATTGATTTTGTCACAGAAATCAACTCTATTAGCTTAACTCTTTCAGTTATCATTACTAAGAGGAATTGGGAGGTGGTTTGGACATTTGGTGAGGAGGGAAACAGGATCAACAAGTAAAACAGCACTTCATAGGACTCCTGAAGGAAGGTGCAAGCGAGGAAGATCAAAAGAAACCTGGCAGAGAACAGAACAATTGAGGCGGAGATCAGATACTTAAGTAACTCCTGGGGGACCATATCAAAAATAGCTCGGGACCACGAGAGAAGGAGCTCCTTATAATGCTGCTTATGCACCAACAGGTGTGACAAGAACTAGTGATGTTACAACTAGCAAATTTTGCTTGTTGACAAATTAAAATTACAAATTTGCCGAGCTTGCCCACACCCCTAGGCCAGCACAGTAAACATGCGGGAGAGGGCACACATACGCACACAACTGCATGTGCACTTGTGTGCTTTTGGGTATGATATTTTTGGGGGGTTTGGGTTGGGTTTTTTTGTGTGTGTTTTTTTTTTCTTTTTCCATTTATTTCATTTAGTCTAAGACACATTTTACTACAGGCCCTTTGTCGATAATCAGAACTGTTGTCGACAACAGATCTCAACAAATAGGTTTTGTCGACAATAACATCTCCAACAGGAATTAGGAAGAGCTCATCTCTTTGAGTCCCCTAGAGATTGTCATGGTTAGACCCAAGCATCTTTTTACCCTTCTCTCTCTCTGTCTTTCATCATTTATAACTTTCAAGGTTAAAATAACTGTTCCATACACAACCTTTCCCTGTTAAGTGAGTGCTATTTTCTTAGAGAAAAAGGTGATAGCAGACATATATACGGTACATATATAATCAAAATATATGTATATGTAAATATAAAAGAATATATGAGAGTTGAACAAAATATATAGAAATTATTTCAAGATAGGTTTTTCCAAATGGGTTCAGACACATCTTCCCAGTGGGGTGAATCTATCTTGAAACTTTTCATATATATTTTTTATATCTCAGAATGTTTCTGTGGATGGTTTGGTAAGAATAAAAGGAGAGCCAGATTAGATGGTCTTGATATCAGTAGTCATATTATTGTTTTGCTAATTAAACTGAAAGTATAAAGAGTTAATTAAAAATTACATGAAGAAATCTAAAAAAAATAATTTTTCCCTGTTACCCCGCTCATTTTCTATAATTACATGTATATTTTGAATAACATATTCATACTCTGAAATTTATGAATAAAGGGTGATAATATCCCTTGCCAAAAATCAGCTTGGTGTCAAATTGCGTAGTTGTGCTAAGCACAAAAATCATCTTGAGGGATTCAAGGAGGTAAAGCCTATGCTTACATTGTACTGGCATAACGACTGAATCTGACTGTGCCAAGGCAGGAAAATCTCATAACACCTGAATGCAGTAAGGCTTTCCTGAGAACCCGACATCTGATTAACCGTGAGATTCAAACCCCTTAAAGTATCGGCCTATAGGCTGCATGTCTGTAACTAAAAAATAAGGTTATATGAATATAGTCACTGCGCTGTTATTCTGTAAATGTAAAACCACAAATTTTCTGATTTTCATTTTGTCACACCAAATAAACTTTATTGAAATTTGCTCATATCCATTTTAACAGAAGTAAAATTGGCCTATAGAAATGCATCATTTTCTTGCGAAATCTAAACTATAAGATACCCTGCATCTCATTTTGCCGCTCCTATCGCATAATCATGCCTCCCCTACAAAATTTCTTATTTTGTACTTATAGGTTTATAGAACTACAGCGACGATAATAATTTATTTTTTTTTTTTAAATATAATTATATACAAGCCTGGTACCCGTCGATTTAAATCAGACGGAAGTAGGCTCGGCTAAGCATTTTGGGGAACGGAAATAGGCTAAGACCCAGACGTACCTTTGATTGTCATATTATGAAAGTAATTGTTTGCAAATGTACCATAATAAAAGAAAACACTTATCAAATTTATTATATGCCTATAACACAATCTGATGTTCGTCAAAACTACCTGTGAAGTTTCAGAGAGTTTTGTTGTGTACTTTGGGAGCCTATCCTGACAACGTGAAACGCTATGTCGTAAAGTTCTCAATTATATATATATATTAGATCTACCTGTGCCAAGGCGGGGATATGTATAATACCTGAGCATTGTAAAGAAAGTGAGTGTAAAAAGCCTTTTTCAGGGAGTCAAAATCGTGATTAACAGAGTGAGATATAAACCTCAAATCTCTGAGTCTGCAGGCCAGAAGTCTCTGACTCGATAATGATGCCACATAAAAATAAGAAGTTTACACACAGTGTTATAAAAATGGCCCTCACTTGTAAAGAGACAAGACTTCCTTTCAAGTGCTGGGGAGTGCTGCTTAGAATGCGTGACAAATGCCTTTCAAGTTTGCGTAGAAGAGAGGATCGCTCCCTCAAAGAAGACTGTATTGGTAAAGATGGGGATGGGAAGAAATATCCCAGGCGATCAATCAGTTTTGAGAAAGAAGATCTTGCTGCCGATACAACCAGTTTCATTTCTGTACGATTTCCTGTGAATGAAAGAAAAGAACAAAACCTCTGAAGATTAAAATGAAAAAAATGTCTGGATTTCTCCTGTTACAAAAACATATTGATGATGCTGATGATGATAATAATAACTAAATTAAAAAAAACAAAACAACAACAACTCAACCCAAAACAATCCATGATTTGCTGATTTGTTTAACTCCTTCCCAGACTAGTTAGACATTTCCATCAGGCATCTCATTACATCTGACAACTTTTGACCAAGATAACAAATAAATAATCATAGCCTGCAAGTATGAATTGAAATGTACATAGTACAGATTTTTCAATTATCTTTAAGTTGAAATCAAGGTTTAAAAGCATTACATTTATACATTATCAATAAAGTTTTTTTAAAAAGGGGCCAATTTAGGACTAAAAGTGTCAAATAAAATCAATAAAGTGTAAAAAAGCCAACTGATGTTAACAGAACCCAATAGAGAGCCAACTAAGGCAATGTGGCAACCCTGCTCTCCAGACACAAATAAAAAACCCCATTTAAAATAGTCATACCGTCTCCATTGTTGACCCTTAAACTTTCTTGCAATTCAGCCATGGACCCTACCACCACTTCCAGTAGTTCTGAACTCTTCAGCCAAGAGCCTAAACCCCGTTCTGCCTCGGATGCAGGTCCAAACCCCGTGTCTTCTGGTGTTTCATCATAAAGACTGGTGTCAATAGCTGTTAGATATAAAGAGAAACAGAGATTGTCTGGTGTCACATAAAAAAAATTAAAAAAATCAATACATAATAAAAGACATTTCACTCCAGCATGCTAACAAAATCTGACTGACAGCTAATCACTTTTACACCTGAGTAATGTGAGGAAAATGTATGAAAAAAGCCTTTTTCAAGGATTAACATTGTGCTAGGATTTAAACCTGGATCCCTTCTGCCGTTTGCATCCAAAACAATTTATTTCTCTTTATCTTCTTCTTCTTCATGGCATATCCTTCCCGGACATAGCCTCCCTCACTACTGTTCAAAACAAGTTCCTGTCCTCTGCCATTTTCCAATTTCTGTCACTGCGTTGCCCATCCATTATTCTATATCCCTTGATGTTCAGTGTTTCCCTAATTTTTCCATTGCTTTCTTTCGCTGTCCAGGGGATTCTTAGTATCTTTCTGTGGCCTCACATTTAATTTATACTGCCATTGTTTATGGTATCTTGCCACGACCTCTTTGGTGTCTTCGTGTTTTGATAAGTGATCCATTTTTTCTTCGTTTGTTTGTTTGTCTTGATGAAGATTTTTTAATCGAAACGTCGACTGTGTTTTGTTTAGTCTTTATTTGGTTGAGTTTCCTATACATTTCTTTGTTCTTATTCTATTTATACTCAACTGTGGCCTCACATTTAATTTACATTTAATTAGTATCTTTCTGTAACACTTTATTTCAAATGCATTTATTTATAATAAATAAATATACTGCATTTTGGCAGGATGTAAACGGCAGCCTTAGTTTGCAGGAAATCTATCATTAGACCATCATGGTCCCCAATAAAAGCACAATGTGTGAGTTTGTCATTGCTTGGTTGGCAGAGCATTGGACAGCCTGCATGGATCAGAAATTCTACATCCATTCTAAGTAGACTTTATTAATGGTGAACTCCCATTGAACCAGTGAGTATCAAGATCAATTTAGATTTGGTGAGAGAGAAATTGGCAAGTAAATCAAAGATTGTAAATAAATCCTTGATGTGTAAAATATTCTAAGAAAGTGATGCTTACAGGATGTTTCAGAAGGCAAAATATCACTTTGTGTTTCTCAAATACGTATTTACCGGCATTCATCTTGACAAAGACACAGATAGACTTACGGTCTTTATCTCTCATTCATTAACTCTTTAATCCCCTCCCCCTCCTCCTCCTCCTGGCAGATCTATTCAGCTATACTCCTTCTCAATATCCTGGAAAGCTTACAGCAAGAGGCAGCCAATTATCAGCACTTAACTGCTAACATTCGAACAAGAACTTTCACTATTCCGGGTACTCTTATTATGGATTCTAATGAAGTCTTTATCAAACAGAGATCAGAATCAGATTTTAAAAGCAGGAACACAACCTCAGAATCATCATCATCATGACCAGCGTTTTAGCGTCCTCTTACACAAGTGTAGGGTTGGGCATCCTATATGTTACTTGCGTAAGGTATTCTAAGCACTTTCTTCCTAACCAAGAATGGAAATACCACATCTGTATTAGCTACGGATGAATGCATCTAGGTGAAGATCATACCAAATTACAAATAAAACCAAGGATACCATGATAACGTAAACTTAATAATATAAAAAGTATTCTCACCTCCTATTTTCCCAGTTTTAATTTTGAGGCCACCGGTTGAAACCTGAAGTCCATTGGAATGAAAGCTAGAACTGTAGGTGATGAAACACCTTGTACAGGTGGAACCTAAAAATGCGAGTCTGTTGGCCGCCAAAACGGCTATCACACCAACGCGGAATCTTAACAACAGTCTCCCTTTCCTGTTTGGAAACCTGCTGTCTCTCTCCGGTTGATCTTGGTCACTGTCTTTACCCGAACTGAGTACGGAACTCAAATAGAGAGCTCTATCTCGGCAAGTTTCCCAAGTATTGAACAGATCATCCAACATGTGGCGCTGACTTGACAGCATGGAAGTTTTCATGTAAAGGGGGTAGAAAGCTCCACAGAGAAGAGCACAGGTAGACAGCAAAGATGACGCTTGAACCTGTGGAAAAAATTATAATCAAATGTCACCAGAGTTTCCTATATAAATAAAAATAAAAATAAAAAATAAATTTTCTTCATTATTATATTCCCAAGGGTATATTGTTATTTCAGGTCTATTCAAAGGAAGGACTGGAATATCCCAGCTGGGACTTGGATTACGTGGCAACACAAAGTGATAAAAATAGACTATCAAATTAATAATAATATAATTATATTCTAATGTAATAATAATAACAACAAACAAACAGGGTTGGTGGTGACGATGATGATGATGGGAGTGACGTCAATGAGGATGGTGGGGAGGGTAATACATTCTTTACAAAGATTTTGAGTTATACTCAGCAGGTGGGCAATAGGAGCAAATTATCTTATCCAAGGAAGAAAAAAACATATGCCGAAGTGGGGCTCAGACCAGAGACCCCCGAGTCTTAAAGTCAAAAGATAATCAGATTGCGTTTTGGCTTCAAATGGCAGCACCATCCACTTTGCCATAGTTAGGGGATATTGAAATTCAAAGTAAGGGGATATTGAAATTCAAAGTTAGGGGATATTGAAATTCAAAGTTAGGGGATATTGAAATTCAAAGTTAATGTGAAGAGTTTAAATTTTCATTCACAAAAATCATTTGAAAATGAGGATCTATTTGATATAAGAAAACAAACTGTAAGATTTAATGCTACTTATGGATGGAATAGATCTATAATTTGTAAATTATTTTTCAGTAATCAAACCTTAAAATTTCGTTATTTCTTTCCCCTCCTTATCCCTTTCTTTCACATTTCATGATCATCTCCCGAAGCTAACTTTTTTTCTCTCAATCAAACATTTCATCACCTGAGATTCTGCAAGTTCTCTCCTCAACTCCACCACTTCCGTCTCAAGTCCTTGTTGAACACTGCCGGTAGCTCTAACTTTTTCCCAAGCTTGGTCAGCGATGGCTTGAGTTTTCTTGTGACAAAATACAATATTATCAACACTTTATCTTGTCAATTAATTCTGAATCCATTAGAACCAATGAAGCCTTAAACTAAAAATCTGGCTGGGCAATGCACTAAATGTTATTTTAAGCATGTATGCCAAATTTTATGTCTCTAGATGCTGAATTGACACTATCTGCATAATTCCGGCTCTAATTTTATTATTATTTGATTATTATTATCATTATTGTCACTATTTTTAGTAAAAGATAAAAACATTTTGAATGTCACTGGTTTTATACGATAGGAAAGAAGTTTTTGAGAAAAATCTATTCAATTTGTTAGCGTTCCCAACCCCTAACCCAAAAGCATAACACCAAAAGGCACATGGTACCTATTTAACGGTCAACGATAAACAAGTTCAATCCTACTTTTAATCGAGTTTGAAGGTCAGATAGTAATTCATTGTAATGCTGTTCAACTTCTTGTTTTTGATGTTGCCAGGCGGCTTCTCTTTCCCTCGCCATATTGGTCAATTTGCTGATTTGGTCTTCATGTTCCCTCTTCAGTGATGCATATGCATCTTCCTTGTTTCGTGCTGAATCACAGCTCTCTTTCAGCTAGTCAGTTATAAATGAAACATAAATACAAGTAAATATCATGTTGTAAATTACTAAAGCCATAAAACCTAGAACTGAATACAGATATTAAAGCTGAATCATACAACAAATATAGTGAACTAAACCTTGATTAGCAAACTTCCTCAATTAATAAAATGCAAAAGATGGCAATTTATTTTATCAAATGTCTTAACGCAGATGCTAGTAAAAGTTTCTTTATTCACCATTAAAATCTGACTCAAAATTTACAACTGTTATAAAGACATCAATTAGTTTTTAACTGAATATCTACTCACTTTATCTTCAAAATGACTAAGCTGGTCCACTAGCTCTAATACTTGTTCATACACCGCCTCTGTAAGCTCTGGCCAGGAGAAGTGACTGAACATTTTCTCTTTTGTTTTACCAAAAATGTGACCTGACAATAATCGCTGATACAAACCATGTAAAAAAGCAATTTTTTCCTATAAGAAAGAGAATGAGAGAGAGGAGAGAGAACATAAAGTCAAGTGAATCTGTGCTATTCAATCATTATGCATAATACAATGTGTGGTTTTGACTCGCACATGGCCCATCGTAAAGAATGATGAAGCAAAAGCTGGTATTAAATGAACGTGGGAAGATAAATCACAAGGATGAAAAAAAAAAAAAACTCACCTCTTCATCAGTTTGATGACGTTTGACCAATCTCATGATCTGAAATAAAAAATGATAATAATAAATACAACAGACAAGATGTGACCCATAACTATTCCATAAGTTCATCACTCTCATCAAACTATTGATTTTATATCAAGCAATTGCAAAGAAATTTTTTTTCTATCATAAATGAAAACGGTTGAAATGATAAAAGCTGAATTCAATTTAATTATATTCAATAATGTTTGGGAATAAATCAGATTTTACATTTTTATATATTTGGAGGACATTAAAATAAGAAAAATTACCAATTTACAAAAAATACACCTATCACGTTTTCACGAGGGTCATGACCGACCCTTAAAATTAGAATTTCTGAATTACGGTGGTTTAACTATGACATAACTATATTTTCAAAATATCTTGATAGAGGACATTACAATAAGAAAAATATTAAAGCTATAAAAATTTATTTCTTTGTGCTTGACCATTCTTTTTTTGAAAACTTACTTCTTCAGATAATTCTTGAATTCTGAATTTATCTTTGTCTTGAGAGGAAGCATTGGCGTGTAAATTTGTTTTTAATTTGTTGATCGTTGATTCAAGCTCTGTGTAATTGGCTCTTGCTTTGTTCAGATCTCTGGCAGTTTTTGTATAGTTCTTTTGAGTATCCTTGAAGGTGAAAGAAATTATAAAATGTGATACATTTGTGCAAAATATATAGGACATCTTTCCATCATAGAAAGAACGTGTCAAATGTAATGATGATATGTAGTATCTTCTTCATGGCATAGTCCTCCACGGACGTAACCTCCCTCACTGCTATTCAAAACAAGTTCCTGTCCTCTGCCATTCTTCCATGATTCTGCTATGTCCTACGTATATCCCTCGAGGTCTTCCACGCATTCGTCTGCCCTCCATCTTGTTCTAAAAACAATCTTTGCATCTTTTGAGATGGCCAAAATAAGATGGCTTCTGTTACTTTAAGATTCTTATCAATAAGGGATCCTTGATGTTCAGTGTTTCCCTAATGTTTTCATTGCTTTCTTTTGCTGTCCAGGAGTATATGTAGTATATGCAATTAAATTAATCATTTAATTTTTATTCCATACATTGTTTTACTGGAAATGAACACTCACAATTTGGCATAATTATTGTTGACTCAGCTGAAGCTGTGGTGATTCGGGAAGCGACACCTCAAAGTACTTTATCAATAACAAATTTAAGAGATTATGTGACACGTCGCAATAAAAAATCAAATCTCGCTGGTTATCAATGAAATGTTTCAGGGATAAACCCATTTATATTTTTCAAGTAGCCTCTCTTTTGGCAAGGTACCTCACTTTTGCGCAGTTTCGGTGCCAACATTGGTAGATGCTATTTGTAGAACAGTTGCGTTATCATTAAAAGCAGTTACACTCTACATATAGCACGAACCATTGGCTAGGGTTTAGATGGTTTGGAAGTAACAAGTTTCAACCTTGTCCCAAGAAATAAAAAAAAGAACTTTGAATCTCTAGATGACAGTATAACCCATGATACAATATTACTCCTACAGCTAAAGCTAGATATTACTTCATTGTAATTAATTAAATGTGACTTTTATAAAAGAATATCAACATAATAACTAAAGTGACAAAAGCAAATCGTACCTCCAGAGTTTTATCTTTGGCTTTGACAATTTCTCGACTTGAATCCAAATCTTTGCTCAATCTCTCAGCATTCTTTTTAGCTTTAATGAGCTAAATCATATAAAAAATGAAAATGTCAACAACAACAACAACAACAACAAAATTAAATTGCTACAGATGCGGAATTACTGTATGAAACTAGGAATTGAAAAGTGAACCCATGAAGTTTTTTTTTGATTTTGTTAAAACGATATATCATTTTGAACAATTTAAAAAAAAGCATAACAAGTTAATATTCATTCAGAAATCAAGTATCTTCAAAATCACTTTGCCATTCACTCTACAAAGTTCTGATCCACTTAAAAAAGTCATATAAACAAGGGATGGAGGGAGCTAATGGGCTGAATAATTAAATTCACTATAAAATTCTGTTGCTATATTAGCTTAAGCCCACTTAATTTTTACTGACATTTCATTTGAGGCCTTTATCAATTATTTAGATATAGATATTCCTTTATTTTACACATAACAACAGAATGGTTATCCACATTTATCACCCTACACCGTACAATTTAAACTTAAGGTCATACCTCGTCGCTCTGTGTATCTAGTCTCTTCTTTAGATGGATAAGCATTTGCTTAAAATTCTCAACAATAACAGAAGGGTTGGTGGTCTTGTTGCTTTTAGTGACAGACCCATTTGACTCATCTCTCCTGGTGGCAATTTCTAGGATCACAAATATCAATAATAATAATAATAATAATAATAATAATAATAATAATAATAAGAAGAAGAAGAAGAAGAAGAAGAAGAAGAAGAA
>JASKDV010232319.1:0-18240 GCA_032466395.1 Aegires albopunctatus | reverse complement strand
AGAGGGAGAGAGAATGAGGAGGAGGAGAAGGAGGAGAAGGAGTAGGAGGAGGAGGAGGAGGAGGAGAAGAAGAAGAAGAAGAAGAAGAAGAAGAAGAAGAAGAAGAAGAAGAAAATATGCGGACCGATTTGAACGCCAAGTGAACACATTTGAAAGAAAACATTATTTACCGTGGTGTCTCTAAAATACAGGCTGATGAAGAGTTGATATTTTTTATATATATTAAAGAAGCAAAATCGATACTCCTCTGTTTAAGTTCAGAGACAAAAAATTTAGCGTAACGTTAAAAACATTTCAGATCTACATGCTTAATTTAAAAACGCTACCTCTGTTACATAAAAAGTATTAGCTCTTTAAAGTTGGGCAAGCATTTCGAAACGTACTATATAAAGTACAGGTATTTAGGATGCATACTTTTACTTTTACTCATTACTAATGTACCTTCTTCCCCAAAAATTGCTATCACAATGTCCCATTAAAATAAATCATGTCTGCTGACAGAAACTTTCATATAGGTTGGACAATGTAGATTAGACAATGCATTGCTAAGGTTTTGGAAACAATTAAGATAAAAAAGATTGCATTAATTTTATACACATACATGTATTACTATTACCATTACCAATGTATGAATACAAAAAGCTGATTCTTTCCCAGGTAGGCTCTACAATAATTATTTATATTGAACCCTTTCAGTGTCAACGGTTAGCAACACCCTGCACCAAGCTAGAATGATAAATACATGTACATGTTGTGGATATCAAGCACAAAATATCAAGGACATACAGAGAGCAATAAAGACACACACACACACACACGCACAGACACACACACACACACACACAATTTTACATGTACTAGTTCTTGATGTGTTTTATGCGCTTGAGCATGAGACATTTAAAAGAAACTGTAATGAAATGAGCAAGGAACTGTTCCATGCTGTTCAATGTTAGTGGCATGGTGTCGACAGTGACAGGCGTGGCACAGAAGGGATCACCTACAACTCTGTAAAGCGCATTGAGGGCATTTATTGGGAATGCGCTATATAAGAACGCTCTTTACTTTTCTTTACTCTTTACATGTAATACCAATTTCAGATCAGCAGGTCTACATAATATTAATAATAATAATAATATATCACCTGTCACCATCACCGCTGTCGATGGTCGCTGCTGTTGACAACCTGGCGATAGAACCACATTTCAGTTCCGAAACTTCACTGTTGAGAGCGCATAATGACATCATTAGGATGATTGACAGCAAATCTAGTGCCGTGCTCATCTTACTAGATATCTTAGCACTGCATTTTACACCATTGACCATGATATTTTGCTGTTCAGACTGCAACACTACTTTGGAATCAAAATGCTCTGGGATGGTTCAATACCTAACTTAAGGGCGAACACAGTCAGTCATGATTGACTCTTCTGGATCATCGCCTTCAACGTTGCTTTGAAGTGTTCCCCAGGGGTCCATCCTAGGACCAGTTCTCTTCACTCTCTTCACCACTCCAGTCAACACCATTGGGAGACACAGTATCAATTACCACCTCTACGCAGATGACACTCAACTTTACATACCTCTTAGCGCCAACAATCATACAGCATCTATCCAGACAATTCAATACTGCATCACAGATATACAGACTTGGATGGGAGAAAACCGACTTGGAGATAAGACTGACATTATTGTTTTCGGAACTAATAGAATGATTAAAACTATTGATGTAGACCATGTGCAAATTTGTAATTCCAATGTTAGAATTAGAATTTCTAATTTTAAAAATCTAGGCTTTCTTTTTGACCCTCATCTAACAACAATCGAAAATCAAGTTAGCAAAATATGTCAGATATATATATTCCATCTTAAGCATATAAGTAGAATAAGGTCGTACATTGATGAGGATACGGCAAAACTGCTGATAAATGCTTTTGTAACCAGTCGTTTAGATTATTGTAATTCTCTCTTGTCCAGTCTGCCTAAAAAACTTCTAAAGATACAAAATTATGCAGCCCGGATTATTACCCTTAAAAGAAAACTGATCATATAACTCATGAACTCAAAGGCCTTCGTTGGTTGCCTGTAAAGGAGAGAATTGATTTTAAGAACCTTTGCATGGCATACAAATGTTTAAATGATATAGCTCCCCCCCCCCCCCCTCTATCTAAATGAACTTTAACCCCTTACGCTAAACCTAGTCTTAAGATATAATGATTTTAATTATCTTAACGTGCCACGGACATCTACTCGTTTGGGTGAGAGGCTAGGAAGTCTCAGTAATTATTAGTCGCCAAGTGAGAGGGCTTTTTATGTATGCGCACCTCAGCTGTGGAATGGTCTGAGTGAATGTTGCAAAAACTCTCCATCGCTGGATACTTTTAAGAAGTCCCTCAAAGCTCATCTTTTTAGGAGGGAATACACTGTTTGATATCCTTTTTAATACTTTTTTAAAGCTCATATTTCTGTCTTCATGTATCTCTCACTGTACGGCGCTTTGTGCTCTAATTAGGAAAATGCGCCCAATAAATATCTATTATTATTATTACTTCAGCTGCATTCAGTCTATTTATATCTTGTTTTTTGAGAGTCCAGACTTCCCAACCATAAATGGCAATTGGCCATATGATACATTTCAGGAGATTAATTTTCAGTGAAGTTGGAATATTTCAGTCTTTCCGGATGTTGTTCAGACTAGTCATTTTTTTTTTTTTGTCATACTGATTTTTGTCTTCACATCTTTAGATTTAGAGCAGGTTCTGTCATTTGATTTTATTGACCCAAGATATTTGAAATCTTTAATTCTTCTAATTGTATTTTTGCATCAGATCTTTCCTGTCCAAGATGCATAAATATATAATTTACTTAAAGCCACCAAAACAATTAATTAAAATGCAACAAAAAACATCTGAACATACCACAGCAAATTGTGGCTTGGATAATAAACTACAATGCCAAACAACAAGTTTCTTTGTTTCTGACTTATCTGTTTTAATTTGCATGACACTATTATTGCATTCTACCTATCGCAATATATATACCTGTATATGTACATTTAATATCTTCCAATTGAACAACTGAAAACAAATTAGGCAGTTGAACTTTATAAAATTAATTAAATACATGTAACAAAATAAAACCACTGGGATTCATGCATTGAAAATAAAAACGACAAACTTTTATAGGGAAAAAAAAGGATTAAAATTTATCAATTGAGGATTCTTTAAGATATTCCAATTTAGCTATCAGGTAAAGAAAATGACAAAGAAGAACTCAATATATCAAATGAATCCACTTCCTGGTAATGATGACTGAAAACAAATCAAAATAATAATAAAACTGAACATCTAGTAAATTGTATAGTATAACAAATAAAATCAGTAAACTGCATTGGTCAATCACAAAAATGAATGTTACGAGTAAGCAAAGTCCAATAATTTATAATGTAATAGAACAAGAATCATTATATTTATACAGTAAATACATAAAATAACGTGTAATGCAACATAATATACATAACAATAATAATTCATACAATACAAGACCATAGAAATCGAACAACTTTGATTGAGTCCCAGAGATAAAAGGGAAAGAAACAGGTGGAAAAGAAAAGACGACAAACAGAGCTTTCACTGGATAACCATATATACAGACAGACAGACAGACAAAGTAACAGTTAGAAATGTAAGAAGAAATAAAGGAGACAGGCAGTATTGAGTAAATAAGCTAGTGACAGAGACTAAATGGAATCTGCCTAAAACTAAAATCAGTAGCAAAACTAAATAACCTTTCAGTACCTTGCAATTTAAAATGATGATCAATATTAAACAAGCAAAGTTATTTTATTTGATGCCTACAATATAATAACGATGGGGAGTATTTTTCTGATAATCCTGAAAGCCTATGTTTGATAACATAGCCAAAAGTTTATATACTCACCTCTTATGGTTAAACATTAATACTGTTTTGTTTTGCAACTGAGTAAGGGTTGATTTAACAAAAGCGTTTTTTACAACCTGTCAATTAAGGCTAGAGACTATAAACTAAACTGTATCCATTTCTTTATAAGAGTAAGAGCTTGAAATATCATTGAGCAAATGATGAGTTTCAATTGATTATGATGATGATGTTATGTAGATCTATTTTAAATATTAATACCAATGTATATATTTGATAAATGCCCTCATCAATAAAATCAAATATATGGCAGGAAATTATAAAGAATGGGAGCTTAATAATTGAAAAGAAAGAAAACTAAAAGAGGTAAATTCTCGCTTTCCTTCCATTTACTAAATTTAGTGTAACTCTAGTATAGGGAAATGTAATGCATTTGATCTTAATATTCAAAATGTTAATGCCCCTTTTAACATCTCAAGTGTATCATGAACACAACATATTAGTTATATATACAACATTTACATGTAATATAAAACTTGTACATGTATAAATGTATATTTTGTCTTTTATTTCCAGTTTGAAATTGTCTAATTGAGATCAGAGATTATTGAATCATTTTTTAGTCCATAAACTTTTAATAATGATATCAATGACACTCTTTGTTTTAATATTTTTTAATACTGTAACAATCTGAATGTAATGAAACACAAAGCTTATGTAATTGCCTTAAAAGGTATGGAGTTGTTTTTACGAAAATGAAACAAAGTTCAAAATTTCCATTGCAATGAACATTGGCCTAAGTTAATCTAGTTGAGAAAATAGTATTTCTTCCATGGCGAGATGGCCCAAACAGCGTGGCCAAATTATTAAAAACAGTAAGTCAATAACAAAATCTAGCAATAATAAAGTAAAGAAATTGCAAAATTCTTATCAATCAAAGTCTTTGTGCATCCATAGAAAATGATATTGGAAGACAGATAAAAATTGAAAGAAACATGAAAAATAAAACTGTAAGTAAAACATACTTCACCACAAGACTAGAAATGTAAGACTGATCTCTAATAAAGAGAATACAATCCAACATAACAAAGCTCTAAACTAAACTTAAGCTTCCAAATTAAGAATGTTTGCGTTTTACAAGCTTAATTATAAAACAATGTAGTATTGTTCAACTGACATCAATTTTAGAAGCTGGACATTATGGTGGAGGTGAGTGACGGATGGTCTTTCAGAAGAAGAGGAAAAAATAATAATGAACCATTGGTGTTTGCGGAACACTCTGATGTACAGTATGCATAGACATTGTACAGTACATTGAATACTAGTAGAAGTAGTAGTAACAATGAGTAGTGACAAAAATAATATATGAATTCTTGCACTGTACAAAACATGAGGATTATCTTGTTCATCAGGTAAACTAATCATATAAGACAAAATAAAATGATAGCGTCATCTTTTAATAGAATTGGTGTCTTCAGTGCTCTCTTTACATTGTTTATTGCTGTTGTAATATTAAAATAGAATTTTCTCTATAAAATACATGTATACAACAGCAAGTTTTACAGTGACTATCTTATTTTTACATATACAAAAATGTTTGCAAGTTTGAATTCTCTTTAAATGAAATCAAATTGTTATGCATAAATCTCTATGAAGGAAAAGCAATTTGTTCCACTATTATAAAAAAGTCATTTTTCATATTCAACTTACATAAATAATAAATAAATAAATAAATAAAATAAAATATATAAATGTAAAATAAGTAAACAATCAATCAATCAATAAAAGTTTTAAAAAGGAACAATTTACAAAAATAGTCCTTTGCTCTTCTCTAAATCAACTTAAAATAAAACAAATATAGAGCAAATGAGATTATTCCTCTAGTATGTTCATAAAACAAACAAAATCATTGGTATATACATATATGTGAAACTGTATGAGAAATGCTTCATTGGTCTGGTTGTTGGTTGAGACTAAAGAATCCAAAAAAGATTATAGAAAGTATAAACAGGGGGAAATATTAAATATACATGTAATCAAACTATAAGAGAACAAAAAAATCCATTGTCATACATTGCAAGAGGTATCTATTGTCATTTTTAAGCACAAGTTTAGTAAGCTGACCAACAAATAAGAGAGATGAGTGTTAACTAACTTAAGAGTAACCAGATTTATAAACAATAGGTGAAATAAATATAAGGAAGTTTCCTGATTAAAACTGATGATGTTTTATTATCATTTTAAAATGTAAACTAGTTTATAATGAAAACAATTTTGCATGTCAAGTCAAGCATTAATGAAGATGGGGCAATACATTGGCCCCTTTTATGATATATTCCAGGCCAAATCTGATGGCTGGACTTCTTTTCAGGCTGAAAAAAAAAAAGACTTCCTGTATGAGTGAGAGATAAATAATTATTGATATCAAAATTAATGGTTAGGTGAACTAAAAGCCTCAAACCATACAAGGGAAATGCTGTGTGTGTCAGCCATAGGAAAGTATGCCAACAGCAAGAACCACCAATATTGTCCCTACTAACAAAAATGAAGCTAATCAGGCCCATTTTAAGATCATCTTTCAACTTGGTACCCTGTATTTTTCTCTCTCTCTTCTCTTTCTTTTTTAAAACACTTTAATGACTTTTTGCCTATACAATGGGCTTTCTTTTTTGGGCAGTCTAAAAATAAAAATCCAGCTGTTTAGCCTGATAATTTCAATGATATCTTGACATGAGAGATTCTGGTGGGAATTGGAACACTGAGAAGAAGCTGACTAGAAATAGGTGCTTCTGCAAATGGAGATAAATTCAACAGGGATGCCATTCCACCAAGCAAAGCATAAAAAGTCTATATGAATGATGATTATGAAATAATGTTTAAATCTGAAGAAACCGCAGATACTAGGAGTGTTGGTTGAGCAACTTACTGCGAGTGGTGGTAAAATAGCTGGTACTCAGGTCAGTGGCAAAAAAAACAAAAAAACAGATTTCCTGCTTTCAGCCAAAAGTTGGCATCCCTGATTAAAAGATTAAAAGATTAAAAAAACTTGATGTCAATATTGTCTTGCATCTGAACTTTGACATGAGCCTAGAATTTAATCATTAAGGAAATGACTAGGGCAACAAGAAGGGGAAAAGAACAACTGCAAAACTTTGGGCATAAATTTCACATGTGATAGTTCTTGTTAGTTTCTAAGTTTACTAAATGTCGATAAGCGAGGTTAAGCTACGACACACTGAGTTCGTAGGTATACTTTTCCAGACTATTTATGGATCAGTCACAAAATAGCAGCCTATTAACACAAAAAGTATGAGACACCAATGATTTATCAAGATCTTAGTCACTTTCAAAAGAAAGTCAGTATGAACAAAGAAATAGCTTGATTTCCAGAAAATCAAAAGCATACTTAGGGGGCTCTACTGGACAACTTATCTTATAAGATATTCTTTAGTTTTAATTAAAAGATGGTTTGAACAAAGTCATAGTAACCACGGAAACTTTCTCTAAGAGTTGAAAAGTGGCGCAAAAGCAGAAGTAAAAAATATCTTTGTTAGTTTATGGCCCTACAGAAAAAGACAAAAGATTATTAAATTTTCATTCAAATTCAAAACCATTGGCTAGAAGGATGTTGATCATGTCTGAATCTACCAATTCTCGGTCAGAACTGCAGCTTCCAGGTCGACTGCGCCGATTGGATGAGCCAGAGGGATTGCGGCTCCTTATGTTGCTTTGGTCAAAAAGTCGTAGGATGGATGATGAGGATGGATTGCGACTCCGTGAACCATGCTCAAGATCAGGAACAGTATCCATGAGCATGGATTTCAGAGATGAAGAGGACAAATTCCTATGTCGGCTTTGACCATCGAGATCACAATCCTGGTAGCTTCTGGCTCTTAAGGAATCTACTTGACCTGGTAACGGATCATTGTCAAAGCTGAAATTGACATTGGACAGAGGAATAAAACTATTATGGGCTATTGGTGGTAGGTAAGGGTCACTTAATCCTGACATATCCAAAAGAGAGGAGAGTTCTAATTCTGTATATTGCTGGATATGGTTAAATGAACCTGAGGCATTGCGAGATCGACTTTCTTGAGATGATGTGTGGCGATCACGAGAAGACTGAAGGGACAATGAAGGACCATATTTGCTGGGATTCATGGCTCTTGGACTTCTACGTATGTTTTCTCCCTCGAAGGGAGATGATGGCACGCTAGAATATCTTCTTGAATCTGTCTCACCAAGACTGCTTGCATTCTTCTGCTTATCAGCCGATGACAAGTTTCTCTGACGATTTTGAGTTTCAGCAGCTTTGGCCACTGCTAGCTTCAGACGATAATTCTCCTGTATTGTTGAGTATAATGATATCTCTGATTCTGTCAACATTGGAGGGGAGCTCTGCTTCAAGAGGGCTTCAGTCATTTCCTGTATGTCCCTCTTCTTATAGATTTCTGGTGGATTAGAGGACTCTGAAAAACTTGACTGACAAGCATAACCAGAATCCATGTCGACTGCTGGGTTAATCAATTCCATTCTAGGTATACAAGGACGTTGTGCCATTTGCTGTGCCAGTTTGTAGTCAGATTGTAGTGCTTTCTGGCGCTTCACAGATGGGTCAGTTGCCTTGTCCCATCTAGACATATCATCCATTTCTGTATCTTCACAACCTTGCCTGGGACTACTAATATAGTCGGGTATAGTTTTGCATGAAGAGGGCAGGGACTCAGAGGATGGTGTCATCACAGCATTGTTGTGATCTATTGTATTTATTGGTGAGGATGCTATTTTTCTTCCAAGCTGTTGGGACAACTTGGAGTATCCACGGGCTGAAATAATCTCAAAAGATGATCCTGCTTCCTCTGAGAAGCTCCTTGTCACCTGATATCCCCTATCGTTTATTTCCTTTCTTTCAGCATTTTCATAATCTGGAGGTAGACTTCTGACATGATGACTGAGACTGCCAGGGGAGACGACCTGACTCTCAGTAGCCAGTCGCGGCATTTTGGGCATCTTTCCATCAAAATGCGATGAATGGCTGGAAAATGTATCAGTTTCTTTCAGTAACTCATTGCTCTTAGGAAAGGCTGAAAATGTGGAATAGTATCTTGAAGGGTTACCATTTGGGGAATCGTTTATCATTTCTCTTGTCATTCTTGGAATGTCTTCAGAGGTAGAACCTGACTGATAGATCTGGCTGTTAGCTTCTGAGTTGATATCATTATCAGTTTCAGATTGATGGCTAGCTCCACAGATGGAATAGTCTTTGTGACTGGACGAAGGGGCCCTCTCATGCTCACTTTGAAACATGTTTTGGTGAACAGGACTATCATGGAAAGATTGTGAAAACTGTGAAGCAGATCTATTTGTCTTTTCATTTAAATGAATGCCTGATTTGGATATGGTGCTAGCATTATCTTGAGAAATTACAGAATGAAAATTTGAATCTGAGGTATAATTAACATCTTTTATGTTTGAAGAAAATGCTGTCTTGCTGGTGGCAGAAGATTCACCTTGTATGGAGACTATTTTTGGATGCTGATTAGTTATGATGTCTGAAAACTGAACTCTTTTGGGATGGCCTTGTCCAGAGACTCCTGACTTGGAGTTCTTTTTCCTTTCTCGGTTATTTCCTTCTTTCCTTGTTCTCATTATTTTCGAACGTTTTCCATCATTTGATTCTGACATTGAAGGGGCAGCACTTTGTTTTTTTAGATGCCACGCAGAGTCTGGGCAGCTTTGAGAATCACCTGGGTCAGAATTATCAGAGATTGTTCTCCTTCGATTCTTCCTTTTCTTTGGTAAGGTAGCAGGTCGTGGCGATGTTTCGTGTTTTGATGTATTCAAGCTTTCCCTCAGAGTCTCTCTCTCTGTTGTTTTGTATGGAGCATCTTCAATATGTGATATCCTGGGAACAAAGTTGTCACCTTCCGCTGTAGTCATTTTGGTATCATGTCTATGGTATTCATCGTGAATAACTTGACTAATACGATTTGACATTGTCACTCTTGGAATTTCAGAGTGATTGGTGAATGGTTGCTCTGTATATGCGTGATTAAGTTTTCTCTTGTTATTTTTAGAAACTGGTGCTGAAGATTCAATAAATGACTGACTTTGACTCTGTCCATCTTTCTCCACATTTGCCAGAGTACTGTAAGCCTCCTGGTTCAATGGTTTACCAAGATGATCTCCAGACCTTAGAACAATGGGTGAAGATTGGAGCATGTGACTAAGAAGTGGTGTCTGGTTGTGACAACTAGAGGAAAGACGACTAATGGGTGAAGTTTCAAACTCATGAGACGCACCTGAATCCAGTGGATGCTTTGATGGCATGGTAGAGTTAGATATGGACTGAACTCGAGTTACTGGCAAACTTGTTGTATCTGATATTGGTATAATTGACTTGGAAGTGATTTTGTGGTTGGAATTGCTCGCCACTTTGTTTGGACTAAAATGCAAGCCTCTTTTTGAACCAGATGCATATAAGTCAGATGAGCCAAAATCGTCTTGGAGGTCAAAGGAAAGTTGCAGGGCCTGAGATGATCCTGGATGAGAGGAGATGCTCAAGTATTGTCTTGGTTTATTTTTCTCATTTATAACAGCCTCTTTCCTTGTCCTGCCACTAAAATTGTCTCCAACAATTTCTGTTACCGACTCTGCTTCATATTTGCCTTTGGTTGTCAATGCCGATGAAATGGTCTTTCTTACAATGTTTTCTTCATGGTTAGTTCTGGAGGTGTCAATTTGATCCTGAGTGACATATTCAGATATATGGCCTTTGTTAGCCTCCTTGTTGGTGGATGTAATACTTGGGGTATTTAATGAATAAAGAGGTGATGTTCCATGGATATGACTTAAAACTGATTGGTTGTCCTCAATGTTACTGTTAGTGGCATGACTACATTCTGGACCTCTTGTATTTGAAATTTCCTTTGACATAATATTGGTAATATGAGCCTTACTATGAGAGGTGGTGTTTAAGGATTGCGGTTTAGTAAGAATGTCTGACAAAAGAGTCATCCTTTTTTCTCCCTTATATGCCCTATCTGATGGACTGATGTCCCTTGATAAATATAAGCTGCTGAACTTATGATTATTTAAATCTGGTCTGATATCTTTTTGACTTTCAGTGACAGATCCTTGGCAGTACTCTTTATCAGTGTGAGATGATATTTGAAAGGTGCTGGGTTCAGAGGATCTTGAGGCAACATTCATATCCTTTTGTTGGCCAATAGTAATTATACTTCTTGTGTCTTCTTCATCCTCTTTCATGAGATGAACATTTCCTTGAATTTTAGGCTGAGCCACTGAAGACATGATAATGGTTGACTTTGCACCATTTTCTTCAGGAGAAAAAATATTACTAGGATTGGCTCCTGGGGCTGTATACAATACTGGGATGCTGTTTCGATTGGAGGATACAAATGTAACTTCCTGCGATGTTGGTAGAATACAATGTACTTCTTTACTAACAAGTGGTATTGAAGATGATTGAAAATATAAGCTTTCCTTCTGGCTAAAAATATCTCGGATGGTGGGAGGTTTAGAGTGTTTACGAGACTTAGGAGCAGAGGTGGGTTTGTCTGTTGCTTTGCTCTGCTGCCTTATGTCAGATGACAAAGACAAGGATCTTTCCTTGTGGTAGTCATTGCCTCTCTGACTTGATGTCTTGTCCCTTATTCCCATTTCATTTATGTTTGTTGTCTTACACAAATGTGTTGCCAGTTCTGATGAAACAATGGCATGAGATGAAGTGGGGAAATCTACAGGATGAGATGGACCATTTACAGCAATTTGATCTCCATATCTAGGAAGCAGGGGAATAGATGTATTGAGAGAGCCCATGGTTCCTTTTTCTCTCTTCTGGGAAATAGCGGCTGCATTTTCCAATTCCAGTCGCTGTTTTGGTTTTAAAAGAGTTGGAGATACCAGGGATACATTTGGAGGACCTGCAATATCATCTTTTGTGGTTGTGTCTCTGGTAAAGGTCACTGCAGATGAAGAGAGAGATGATGTTGAGTAAGAATGTGTCCTTGCTGCTTTTGAACTGTCACTTCCAGGTGTTGCTAGGCTCCTAATTCTACGTCTCACCTGGTGCTCTTCTTTTTGGAATACTGCAAAGCGATTATCTTCAGCCAAACCTACACCAGCTTGCTTCTTATTACTATGTATTGGAGAGCTTCCTGTGCCTTTGGCTTCTCCATGAAAGGAGGATCTTCTGTTTGATTCATCCAAATTTATGACCACAGATGAAAGACTTGGATTTTCCATGACTTTTTGTTGTTGTTCTGCTATAGCAGTAGCTTTAGAAGGAGACTTTTCAGAAATAGTTTCCTTGTCAATGAGCAGTTGGTTGTATTTTTCAGGAAAACCTGGTATCATATTCTCTACTGAATCAGAGGAATTGCTGTCCTGTTTTACATTTTGAATATGTTGAAAAGAAGTGCTGGCTGAAGACTGTGATATGTGACTTGCCGACTGACTTGGTATTGTTTCTTGGTTGTTTTCAGTATTCAAACTCTCTTCAGCCTTCTTTAATAATGTTTTAAAAAAGTATGAGAAAATTTCAGGCTTTTCTAACAGGCTCTTAAAGGAAGATTCCAGTTGAGATTCAGTGAGAAGACTATCTTTTTTATTTGAAACGTTTAAGGATTCCAGGGTTTCAATAATATTACCTCCTGCTTGATTTCTGAGAGATCCATTGCCATGAATTTCAGGCTGCATCTCACATTTCCTGGGGTCTAAAGCTATGTTTTCCTTTGGGCTGCTATCTGATTCACTGCATTTGTCACTGTTTTGCGGAGATATACTAGAATCATTAGCTACCCCACTCATTTGCTTTCTCTCTTGTGGGAAAGAGTTAATAGAAGAACTATAGACAGCTGATGATAATGTGGACACTGTTGCTCCATGATTGCTTGGCAAAGTTAAAGGAGACTGAAGGCCTTCTTGAGCCAACACAAAATCATTCCCATAGGTGATATGAGCAGATTGATTGTCCAAGGCTTTGACTGGTTGATAATTTGACATATTTGTTCCATAGATATTTGCTGATGTCTGAGATGTTAAATTAGGACCATTTTCAGCCACATTGCGGACAAATGAAGTACCTGGACGAGTTAAAATCTCTGGACCTTTAATATTAATACTGTTGTCTTTATTTGGAGCCTTGGTATAATTCTGACATAATGTCAGGGTTGTCTTATTTTGAGGGTGACTCTGTAGAGACAGATACAAATTTGCGTTTTGCATAGAGGATGAAGAAGGGTTATTAGTGGAATATTCTGCTTCTACGTCTTTTTCATTTACAATTCTGGCACTTGTCGTTTGATAATTATCATTCTTTTTCACCAAAGATCCAATTTTTTTGTTGCCTATGATGTGGTAGGAGGAATTTCCACCCTTTTGACAATCCTGGCCAACGGTAAAATTAGAGGATTCCATGGATGAGGAGCTGGCCTGTGATCCAGGATGGAGGACAGTTTGTTGTAGCAGGTTTTGATGAGGTTGAATACAAAATGTGGAAGAGGACTGCACCTGTTGGACAGGTTTGTTGGACCGAATAGAGGAAGGGGAGGGTGTAGTTTGGACAACTAGGCTTAGCGGACCATTCAACCCAGAGGCTTCCATCATATTATTAGCAGGACCATGTCCAACAATTCTGGTAACATCCTGCCCGTCATTAGATTTGGCTCTCGGCGAAGAGGATGACTCTTGAGGATCGAGTGAAAATGGTAACACAATTTGTGCTCCATTGGACAAAGTCATATTTTGGCTCATTTGGCCAATTGCCTGGAGAAGAGCATCTTGCTGCAATGGGTTGTCTTTGAATGGTACTGTAGACATAGTATTTGGTGCATCTGATGGGACTATAGCTGCATTTTTGATTGCATGCTGATCATCAGGCTCTGGGCTTAATTGGGTCACCCGTAACCTTGGAAATCCTGGTCTGTTGGGAACTAAGATGACAGAATTACCTCTTGGCCTTGGTGATGGATTAGGAGCACCCTCATTAAAAGGTTTACTGACCAAAGGGGATGTTATGAGAGCAGGCATCTCTGTTGAGTTTGAGGAAGCAGAGGAAATGTCAGATGGCTTTGACACATTTGGTGTGAGGCCAGTTGAAGTGGAGACCTGGTTTAATTGAGCAAGGTTGAGAATACATCCAGTTTGGGCCATTGGAAATATCTGGCTGCTTGAATGAAGAGAAGAGGGATGAGAAGGCTGGGAAGATGGATCATAATTTTGCCCATCATGTGAGAATATCTGGGGCAACTGTTCTGGATCCTTTACAGTGGTAAGTAACTCATGATGATGAACGGGTAGAGACTGTTGGCTATTATGGGTCCCTGATGCAATGAGATTACTTGCATTTAGGATCTGATGCAGAGATCCTGCTGGTTTACTACTTCCATCAGATTCTGCAATTTGGATTTGTGTGACAGATCCTGCTGTTTGTACCAATTGCACATTATTCTGATTATCTTGCATTGGGATGGCAATACTTTTTGGCTTAAAAGAAGCATTGATTGGCGTTGTGCTAGAAGATTCTTGAGAATTTAAATTTAAAATGATCTGCTGGTCACCGTGTCCTGATAGGGCTAGATTGCTATTTTTACTATCATGTGCTAGAACAACAATTCTTCTCTGATCAACGGTGTGCTGTATAACAGGAACCTCATGGGGCAGCATTGCATCCACTTGATTATTACTAGAATGAGTTGCAGTTGTAAAAATCCCTTCTCCAACAGTCACATTTGGGACAGTGCTAGAGGATGGCTGAGCTGAACATGGGAAAATTGTAACAATAGCTTTTGGGGGGTTTTCAAAACCATTTTGCTCTAGATTAAAGAAAGCAGCCGTATTGCTGTTAACTTCATTTTGATGTGGAATAATCGCATGTTGATTAGGCAATTGCAAAATCTGGGGTTGAGCTGTATTGATTACATTTACCTCTGATTCGCTGACATTTGATCCTTGCTTGATGGTTCTGTTATGATACCTGGGTTGTGTCACTATGGCAGACTGAGGGAAGTGTCTTGTTCCTTCAGTTGTATTCTTATCTAAAGAATGGGTTTTAAGAGCACCGAAAGTCATTTTTGAAGCAGCTTCTGAGACTCCAACTTCATTCAATATCTGAGTATTAAAACTTTTGTTCTCTTTGACTGCACTGGATGAAGAGACTGTTTGGCATAAAAGCCCCTCTGAACGTGAAGTAAGATTTCTTGCTAATGATGATTGAGGCATAAGAAGAGGAACCTCAAGTTGAGCAGCTGTCAAAGTGCTTGATGAAGGGGGAATGATTTGCTGACTGACATTGACAGAGTTATTTCCAGATAATAAAGCTGCGCCCTGGTCAATTTTGGGTTGAGAACTGGAATGTTTTACATCTGTTGATGCCTTACCAACTGATAAAACATTCAAATGGCCTTGCATCAACACCTGGGGAGTGGTGCTATTATCAGCAGCTCCATTTATGAATTGAATGGTTGGCTGAAGGTCATTTATGCTATTGCTACTGGTATGTTGATTGAAAGCAGGTGAGAGGATATGGTCAAAAGTCTGACCCTTGGCCATAAAATGGACACCATCAGCAGGTATTTCTGTCTGAGGATTTTCAGGCACCTGAGCAACAGGAACTCCCGCTGAGGAGACTGTAGGTCCATGGTGAATTGCTGATAGAGAAAAAAGCGGTTGTTGAAGACATGTAACAGCTTGATCTTGCTGTGATGGCTGTTGTTCATGTTGCTGATTCAAAGATGGATCTTGGACAATGACCTCATTTTGCAGTTGGAGCAAAGGCTCGTGTTTATTTGCACCTAAAAGATTAGGTATCTGCTCTTCTAAAAAAGTCAGTCCCAAACCCTGTGGAAGAATGGTTCCATGAGACTTGAAGACTGCGTTTTGGCTTGAAATTGGTTGCTGGTGATGCAATGGCAAAACAAGTTGTTGAGACTGAGATTTTTCACAGTTTGTAACATGGCTTGTTTGATTTCCCCTGGGAAGATGTGGAGGGTGAATAGGAGGATGATCACGGGAGGAAGCACTGCGGGTAAGTTGCCTCTGTGGGAATGACTCACCAATGAGAGACGTCTCATCAGCCTGTTGAGATTGCATTTTCCTCTCTGCAAGAGAAAAAATTGCTGGTCTCATTTCATTAATATCTCTGACAGCAGCACCAACTTGAGTCATGGAACTGCCTAATGCATTGTTTTGGGAGGTCGGCCTCGAACTACTGAGCTCTTGTGTGAGACCATCTGTCTCTTCAGAGCTTGACTTTGATTCTGTGATATGGGGATGCACTATTCCTACAACTGGTTGAATTCTGTCACGCACTGCCCAATTCTTCTGTGGATTAAGCAAACTGGTACCAGAATGATGCTCAGGTCCAACAATAAAATTTGGGTTAGAAGAATTGATAGTAAGGGGCATTGGGGTATCAGACTGTTGACCACTGTCATGTATTTTTGCTTTTGTGTTTCTATTTTTAACAGCAGGCCTGGCAGTGGGACATAAACAAGCAATGGATGCAGGTGATGGAGAATTTGTCCCCACTGAAGCAGGATGAAAATGCTGAGGACATGAGGCAACCATCATTGAAGGGAAATAAGAAGATGCTGAAGAAGACGACAGAGATTGTGTTGGGCTCATCTTTGAAGATATTAGACTGGTGGAAGCCTGATCAATGGTTAAAGATTGAGGCGAATCTTGAAGAACATGGTAAAGACTACCCTCATCAGATAAGATATATGATGGTTTTGAGGAAGGATGAAACTGCCCGTTAGCGTCAACTTTAGGAAGTCCAATAGTAAATGAAGAGGTTATAGATGAAGGCAAGGCGTCATTGGTATGGGCTGAAGTGTTAGAATCTAGGTTTATTCCTCCATTTATTTCTGTATTCAAAGTCAATCCTTGGGCTCTGTTTTGTTCCACCAGCATGCAGGAAGTCACAGCTGTGTCAGAAGTGAGAGATACATTAGAGTAAGTCATGATGTTGCCCTCAATACTTTGTAAATCTGAGGCTGGAAGACACTGATCAGTTGCATTTGGTGATGGCAAGGCCTTCTTGATTGTGTCCAAAATTCTTTCACCCGAACAAATGTTTTCTGATGGCACTCCTAAGTTTACTACAGGCCGATAATTTTGACCTGAAGTAATTGTAGCAGGTGTTACAATTTGAGCCGATAATGTTAGCTGCTTAGAACTTATATCACTGGCTCCAGTACTTTTCCCCGTCAAGTCTGACTGCATAGATCCCGTTTCCAGGCTCAATGATGACTGAGCTCCATTGTTTGTTTGGATGAGTGGATTCGGCAATGACTGAATATCTCCAGATTGTATATTCTGTGAAGACTGACTGAAAACACTGACAATTTTTGGTATAACCAGCTTTTGGAGACTGTTTATGAGATGGCTAGATTGTGTACTATTAACACCCTTAGAGCTACAAGACAATCCTGGGTTAAATGGTAATTGTCTGCATAACTTCGAGACCCCTGATTTTGTTGTCGAAGACATGAGAGAAGGAGAGGAACTAAAAAGCGTTGTTGCCATAGACTGGATACTGTTGGTATTCTTTGAAGAGCTGACAACAGAAGGTAATTGTGTTGTGCTTGCATTAGGAGGTGGAGCAAGCACAATTATGGCTGGAACGCTTTGAGAAATTGTAGAAAACAAAGGAGAAAACATTGACTGGGGCGGTTGATCTTGAACTTGAGACTTATTAATATCCTGACCATCACCTGACTGAATAAGAGGTTTATCCAACAAAAGGCCTGATGGAGTGGTATCCCGAATCACTTGCAATCCCTTAGGATATGATGCCACTGCAAATGATGGCAATTGAGTCTTGCTTGAATGTGTTGATGGTATCAGGCCTTGGGGGCCAGCCGTTATCAATTGGACAACTGTGCCTGCATTATTTAGGCTTGTGGAGCTCTGGAAGACAAGGACAAAACATATATTATCTTTAACAAAGATATCAAAGAGGGTTCTTGTTTGGTGTCATTTTTTTTAAATTTGATAATCTGGCCACAGTCAGCCCTCTCTAATCCAGACACCTCCGTTTACTGCAATTTGTTCGGATTACAGAATTTTTCGGATTAATGAATTGTCCACCAATTGCATAATCATTCGAGAGAGGTCCCCAGAATGTATAGTTATATAAATCGGGTGCATTTGAAGTGGCACCGACTACAATATACACACATATGTAAGGGTGGGGAGAGAGAGAGAGTGAGAAAGGGAAAAAAAATAAATAAATAAATAAAAAACAGAGAGAGAGAGAGAGAGAGAGAGAGAGAGAGAGAGAGAGAGAGAGAGAGAGAGAGAGAGAGAGAGATAGAGAGA
>JASKDV010232208.1:0-18250 GCA_032466395.1 Aegires albopunctatus | reverse complement strand
ATAAATGAACTAAACACAAGTAATAGGAGAACAAGGAACTCAGATAGTCAGACATTAAACATCCCTGTCTCTAAAAACGATTCCCATAGACATTTTCTTTTTTCCCTAGCACTGCTCAATAGTGGAATAAATTGAATCCAAATATTAGAAGTAGCGAAATTGTTGATAATCTTAAACATAAGCTACAATATGAAACTCTTAAATCTACATATAGGCCTAATTAGTCTGCTCTAGTTGTGTGGGTATTTGTTGTTGTTGTTTTTTTGTTTATTGACAGTAATACTCAATCCAGTTGAGTTGTCAGTTTATTTGAAGAAGAAGAAGAAAAAATTATCTTAGAGACAAGCATCGATATCCAGCCCCGTACCCGAGGACGGTCATGGATGGTGCTGGACGCCAAGTCAATTCAGGATAGATTTGACTTTTTCTTATGTAATGATTTTGATAGTTGACAATTCATTGATGTATTATGTGCTATTCTAACTTCATTTTCATTAGAGTCAAGTCCAATTTACAGAGTATTTTACACATAGTTATGCATACTAATCATGTGCTAAAGTCTTCTTTACATCGTGTAATTGATATGTTGATGACATTTTAACTATTGCCAAAACTAAAATAAAACATTGAACACAATGCATTTTTAGAGTATGTATTAAAAATGGATCAATTTTAATCTAATTTATCCTAAAAAGATTGTAAACACAATAAATATTCATATTTTGCCAAATTGTCTTATTGATTAACTAAAAATGGAACACCCTAGTTTGGAGTTTAAAGTAGCGACTCCACAATATGCTCCTCAGGGAGTTTTGAACTTTTTTAAAGGAAACTGACTGGCAAAGAATGTATGGGCATAATTGCTATTATTTTTGCCTATGTAAAGATGTACTAAAAATGAACTTAATCTTAAACATAGGGATGAGACCGTTGCAAAGAATATAGAAGTCAACCATTCTTTATGCAAATTTATGCAAATAACTTTTTTGTTTTTAATGCAAATCAAATTTTAACGTCAGAAATATATTTTGCATAAAAAAATACTAGGGTAAGCAAAATTTCATTGAGAAATATTGAAATTTAATCATTTTAAATGACAATAAATTCAATATTATGAAAAGAGACATAACATTTTGGCCCATTTTCCCCCTATTTTTTTACTATATAGAGATACTCCACATCAACCCCTACTTTGAACGGTCATAACTTTTTTTATTTGTGCCCAATTTCAAAAATTCAAAAAGCATTTTCTTTGTCTTAGAGTGATCTTTCACATGCATATCAAATGTTTGTAATTGTTTGAAAAATGAAATTTATCGTGGCATTACTACATTGTGTTACATTAAGGCTAAAAAAGGCTTCCAAAAATAATTATTTGAAGAAAAAAAGAGAATACAACAATGCAAAATGGTCTAATTGTATTTGTCACCAAAATTAATGGTTTGAAAAAGAAAAAAGAGAGAAAAATGGTCTGATTTCATTAGATCTTATATAGAATCTAGTAGTGTTTTGCATTTGTTTGCAGGTAATTTGCTGTTGGCACCAGATGGCACTCCATTGAAGGATAAAATGACAATCATTGACTGGGAATATGCTCATTATAACTACAGGTGAATTTTTCTCATTATTTTTGCCTAGTCAATGCTGACGTTTATTTTAAAACGCTGAATATACCCAAATTACATGAAACCCGCAAAATTCATTTTTAAGTATCAAATGGTGAGATCTAAGAATACAAGTGGTCAAAATGTAGAAAAAAACTAATTAAATAGGAATCAAAGGCAACGGTAAAATTAAAAAGTGCAGAACCTGCCATTTCGACTTACTTGTTTCAAAGAATAGTGCAGAATATCGCTTGTTTTATTTTAAAACGTAGAATATAGCCGGTTTTAATCTAAAGCGTAGAACCTTGGTCCCCATGAACTACTGGCCCTGTTCACCCCTCACTCAGACTCGGAGTCTTGACCGACGGTAAGTCTGTGATTCACTAATCCGTTCCCCCCAACGCCCTTTGAGGTCCTAGACGATAGTAGCGTTGTTGAGGTCCTAGACGATAGCGTTGTTTATGATGGTGGTACGCTTTGATAATCAATGGTAAGGATTTCCAAGGCCGCTTTTGGTTGGTCATTTGTAATACTTTGACCAATGATATGAGTCAGGTAGGCGGGTTAACACTTTTACCTGTCACTACAATAAAAATAGGCCCAAACAATAGACTGGCTTGGTCTTGTATTATGATGGGTTACCTGGTGTCGGAGATGATGCATTGTATTATAGTAATGCATTGTACTGTATTAATAATTATGATGTTGATTTTGTGCAAATGGTATGCTTTTCATAACGGAACAATACAAACGTCGCTGTTTTTGTGATGTTGTTTCAACATAAACAACAGCAAACCGAACACCATCCCATACACTTTCCAACACTATCCCAACAACAAAAGTTAGGTTTTTAATATTAATAGTAATGGTTAATAATTTTTTTTTTTATAATATTGAATTAAACCAAAAAGAAAACATTTAATTAGAGGCAGATCGGTGACCGAGAATGAATATGTCTGAGTCATAAGTCAAGTGTGCATGTGCATGTGCTTGCGCGCGCGCGTGTGTGTGTGTGTGTGTGTGTGTGTGTGTGTGTACGTGGGCGGATGCTTGTGACTGCGTACTAATATTGGTTAGTTGAACACTTTTTAAAACATTGGAAATTCTTGATTATGAAAGTTAAATATAATTATATCATCAGATTTCAAAAGTAAGTTTTCTTTGTACTCTCCTTGAAATTGTCTTTATTATGACATAAGATATGTTAATATTGGTTCATTAAATAATGATTGTCACAATTTTGAAATCAACCAAAAATTGTCCCTTTTTTTTTTCTTCCATTTTTCACAAAGTGTGCAAAAGTGTCAAAATGCTAATTTCAATTCATAATTTCACTACTTTATAATGATTTGATATGCCCTGAAAAAATTGAGCTACAAGTACATGTTGGTAACTCCTTATTTAGCAATTTTCAGTATCTTGCATGCATCTATAGAGAAGAAAAACAAAACAAAAGGAAAACATAATATTTAATTAGAGGCAGATGGGTGACTGAGAGTGAGTGAGTCATATGTCTGGGTCATGAGTCAAGTATGTGTGTGCGCGCGCGTAGGTGTACGTGGGCGGATGGATGTGACTGTCAAAATGCTAATTTCAATTAATAATTTCACTACTTTATAATGATTTGATATGCCCTAAAAAAGTCGTCTGCGTCTGAATATGGTAATTTTTTCCATTTTCAAGTAGTGACGAAAATTTTAATATTTCAAAAAATCATAAAACGTTTAAAAATCGTCATAGAGTAGAGAGACAAATTTGGTACCAAAATGCTCAACATGGCAAGGTCTTTCTGATTATCTCACTTGCTTTGACCATAGCTCAAAATGAAAAATCATGATCAAAACGTGAAATAAAAACAAACCCTAAAAAACAAAGCCCTCCAAATAACCCATAAAACCAAACCAAACCAAAACAAAACAGAACATCAACCCCTTCTCCCTCACCCCTTCCCCCCAAAATAACCACACGAAAAGAGCCAAACAAAGTGTGTGCGTGAGTGAGTGTTTGACCAGTTACATTTAGACACTCCATATTCTGCGTTTTAAATTAAAAGGGGTGGCCGTCACTCAGTCTATTCTACGCTTTGGATTGATAGAGACGGTCATCACTCCACTATTCTGCACTTTTGAATAAAAGCGGTGTTCGTCAGCAGGAGAAATTCTATATTCTGCGGTTTGTTTAAAATAAAACGAAGGAGCGATTTGGTCGGCCAGTTTCAAAACAAAACGCAGGCCCTTGATTATTACGCAATTCACACGGCCAACGTCGGCCTCCTTTTATCTCTGAATGCCTATATGTGAGAACTTGTAAAATAAGGTTGGTTTAAAGGGGATAATTGGTTTTTCTCAATTGCTCGAAATCTAGCCAGCCCGGTCATGTCGCATATATCTGCGTTTTAAAATAGAACGTCGGAATGGTGGAATAATTTCATTAGGGAGTTGGGTAACACAGCAGAACTAGTGATATGGTTAAACACAAATCATAGATGATAATACACATACGTATGTCATAGACCAATAAATATGGTAGCTCATAACAATATGCATCAAATGTTAATGAATTTTATCGTCTCTTACTATTTTCTATTTGTTGTAGGGGTTATGATTTTGGAAACCACTTCAATGAGTGGACATATGACTACTCCAGTTTAGGAAAACCTGGCTATGTATGTACACCAGAAAGCTACCCAGACCAAGAAAAGCAGGTCAGTCTGATTGCATGGTATGGTCACACTAGGGTACAAGTTTAAAAGACCTTAAAAATCTCATTTGTATAGGAGATTTAAAAGAATTGTTTCTACTTCAATATTTCAGTCATAGGATTTTTATTTAAAGAGAAAGATAAGTTTCGAGATAGTTGGCCGTAATCATAGCAGAAACGCAACATTTTTAGCAATACAGAAAACCTGTGTCTAAGTTCGGAGTCAGATGTCTAAACCTAAATGCTACGTAGCCTTAGGAATTCATAACTAGCCTAAGAAACTGAGCAAGTTAGAAACGCTAGACCTCTTTGCGATACATAATCAAGATTCACGGAATAATCCCCCTTAGTAACAACAAATATTGTTGCTTCACAAGGATGTGTATTATCTCCTTTATTTTTCACAATATATACAAATGACTGTGCAATAAATGATGATGTAATAAAGTTGATCAAATTTGCTCATGATGCAATGATCCAGGGTCTTTTAGACACAAACATAGAAGAAGCATTGTACAGATCAGCGGTAGAAAAGTTTAATACATTGTGAGAAGAGCATTATTTATTCCTTAATGTAAAGAAAACCAAAGAGATGATCATACATTTTAGGAAAAAGAAAGACCCTATATAACCATTGTTAATAAAGAACGAAGAAGTTGAAATAGATTCTGCGCAGAATTGAAATTTTCAATACAGAAAACTACGATGACAGGTAGATCAAGACCTATTCTTCTTTAACGTTTTTGATTCCATTCCCTAACTAGATCTAGATCTATATAGATTTCTATTCTAGATTCTTGCTCAGCCTAACATATTTTGTTTGAGACAGCTCTCTCGATATCTTTTCATAACGAAGGAATCATCTAAATCTAAGGCTGATGTCCATAGAATCAAGGAAGTGGACGAAAAAGTCAGAAACAAATTCAGAATTTCATGGTTGGATGATAAACTGATTCTTTAAACTAAAAACGGTGTTAATGTGACTGTTTCTGTTGGAGATTCGATTGTAAATGTGGATGATCAATTCAAGGTAAACTGTGAATTTTGCAATCACCTTGTTAACTATGGCATTAGAGGAAGAGTTGCTATCACAGATCACCTGAAGTCAGCCAAACATGTTGCAGAAATAGAGCACAGAAAATCGAATTACATACTTAGTATAGAATTTAGGCCTGCCCAGAAAAAAGGCACCTGCACTTTTTTCCCTTTTCTAAATGATGTTAAAATCTCAGGGTTGGGGCGTGCTCAGAAAGTTTTCTTCTTTTATTACCTTTTCTCATTATCAGCACTGAGTTACGCAGTCGAACTTAAACTGGCAAAGTAGCATCTAAGTTTAAGACAATATCTACGTATTCAAACTGAGCATGGCTAGTTTTGGGCCTAAGCCCTGCGCATGCATATGTTGCGATTCAACTATGATTACGGCTGAGTGTCTCTGCAGAATTTATTACAGTCCCATGGCTGTTCCTTGATTTTTATCCCCAACATTCTATGGGTAGCCTTAAGCCGCTGTTTTAGAGGCACTTCTCGCTTGCACATGGATAGGTTCATTCATTGCATTATTGGGTTCCTATTTTACACTCATGTGGGGTGAACGAATCATTTTGAATAGGACAACATCAGACCAGTTATAACAGAAATCAACCCTTCTTTCCTGTTGATTGCACAGCATTGCACTCAGCACTTGGCCACAGTTCTATATTCAAATCAATGTTGCTTCTGTTATTAATTAATTGCTCATTTAAGATACAGAGTCAACTAATTTATATATTTAAATTCTTTTTAATTCTATTATAAATCTGAGGGATGTTCATTCATCCATAAAGATCCTTATACAGATGTTGTGTATAGTGTATTTTGTGAATAAATTGATATTTACTGTGGGATTTAAGCATCCCTTTCCCCAGCTCCCACCATGATTGCATGTCACTGAACTTGACCATTAAATTTATTTTATTCTAAAATGGAATTTTCTCAACATATTTACAGTACCAATTCTTCAAATGGTATTTGGGAACCGTGGAGGACAGCGATATGTCAGAGGAAAACTTGTATGTGCTCTATAAAGAGGCAAACACATTGGCTTTGCATTCACACTTCTTGTGGGGTGTTTGGTCTGTGGTACAGGCTTTGACGTCAAGTATAGACTTTGATTACAATGTAAGTCACATTCATGTAGTTTGTCGTTATCCGTTCATATCCCTTACTATTGTCTGTTTTGTCTTTAATTCATAGCATTACAAGCTTATATCGCTGTACTAACAAAACTATGAAAGACTCATTATAATCTCACAAGGCCATTGTCTCTATTGTCAGTCTGTACAGACCTGCCAACCCTCATGCTTTGGCATTTCTTCTCATGTCTAGGTCATGAGATCTCACGCCAACCACAAAGTCAGTGAGTGAAAAGTGTAATTTGCCATTGGATGTGTTGTCTAATTGTCATTCTTTTTAAAAGCTGTGCAACTGCGTTGCATCGGAATTAAGATAGAAAAGACCACTATCACTTCCCTTTAATGAACTAGAGATGTAGATACTGTTTAGAGGGGCTCATTATCGTTGCATTATATTACTTGAATTACCCTCATTCTCTCATACACTCTCATTTACTGACCGCATTCAGAGCTACCACTTTCAGTTGCACATAGCTCTCACACCTAGCACAAGCCGATCCATGATAGACAAATGACCTTGTACTGAACTTTGAATGCATCAATGACAACCCACACTACAATGCATTTCAATAAGTACCGCTAGATCTCATCAACATCTTTTACAAGACCTATTCTATACCTCTAGGCCCATATTGTAATTTGGTATTTAAACTAGACCGGTAGGCCCAAACCGGCATTGTCATCATCATTGCCCTTTCACACTTGATCAAGGTGAAGGCCACGAACCGCCGCATTCCATTTACTTCTGTCCTGGAATACGATGGTAGCTACCTCTTACGATAGTCCAAATTTCCTCATGTCTTCTTCAATAATTCTTCTCTAAGTTGTCGAGGTCTACCCCTCTTCCTTTGTCCCTGTGGGTTCCATCGAAGCACCTGGTGATGCTACTCTGGGATTTTCGCAACGAAACTGGCATTGTACATCTGGATCATTGCATCGTACATTGTACTGCACAATTTACAATGTACACAACTTCATTAGAAAACTGATATAAAGAACAACTCCGGGAAAGAAATATAGTTCTTTATATAAATAAATATTCTTTATTTCAGTCAAACATTCAATCAGTGTCCTCCCCTGCCCCCATCCCCTCCCAGCTTTTTCACCTTTTCTTCATGCCAATGCTTTCCCTTTCCTAATGTCCCAGTTTTCCTGCTTGAAGGATGAAATTCAGCCGACCTGATGTAAATGGAGATTTAATCTCGATCCTTTAGCTGAGACTCCTGCCTTTAGCACTGACGACAATAAGATCCTTTAGCTGAGACCCCTGCCTTTAGCACTGACGACAATAAGATCCTTTAGCTGAGACCCCTGCCTTTAGCACTGACGACAATAATGACTCTGCCATTTTATGTTTCTTGCAAATGTCAAATTCCGACATTTTCCCATGTCCACTTCCCGTAGTACTTGCATGTTGAAGTCCAACGAGTAGGACATTCGGGTTTTTTTTTGGAGAACATGTAATAGATCTAATCTAAATCTAATAATATCAATCAGAAAATCAACTTTACACACCACAACCAAGCCACTTGAGCGAGTTGGAGAGGCTTGGCTGCCAAAGAGACTAGATTCTATATTCTATGGGATATGGGTGCATGAGACACGATCGATATCTATTTTTTTATCTTCGTGGCTAACAATTGTGCTTCACTCATGCTAGCGAGGCAATGCTGACTTAGTAGACTAACTTACCGTGAAACTTAGACGGACTGGTTTATTATTTCAGCCAGCTGTCTCTGCCTTGATCTTCATCTAATTAATTTTATATATCTCCATCAAGCCATTCTTTGATCGTAACTTTTGATTGCAACCTTTATGGCTATGTATTTCTTAATCTGATTTTAATCTTGTGTTTAGATCTAGTTCCGTTTAACAAATATTTTGGTTGGCTATGATTTTCTTAATCTGATTTAATTTGGCTATTGTCAGCGATTTAAGTGTTCTAAAGATGGCTTTTTATAATCTTAAAGGAGATTGTTATGTTCTCTGTTCTTTCCGTTATTGTATAATTTCGGGGATCAATCCATAACAATTAACAACACATACTCACTTTCTTCCATATTCTACAGTGTAGAGTTTACTGATGTACTTATATGCATAATTTAAGTACCATGATTGAATGATTATATAGAGGCCTATTTACACCTCAACTCTTTTAACTAATATCTATCTCCTTTTCCACAGGCCTACTGCTTGTGTCGATTTAGGGAGTACTTCAAGTTGAAAGAGAGACTTCCATCCTTGTTAGAAAAGAAACCTTAATTGTAAATTCCATCGTTGTGGTTTTTAATCCAAGATTGCACGCAGACATCCGATGTGACATATATAGTTGACTTGTTGGACCTATAGACAATTATGTTCCTGCCTTTTCCACAATCATCACCATCAGTTTTGGAGACAAAGGAAAAGTCTTCTTTCTTGCAAAGAGCATTTCTCTATTGATCTGTAAATATTGCTGTATGATGTATTAAATTTGATCTATTGATGTTATCATGTGACAATGCAGTGTGGTTCCTGTATATTGACCCACACACAGTTATTCTTGATTTTTAAACATGTTAAGAAAGCCAAAAGTATTGGAATTGGATGTGAAAATGGTTTTCGTCTTTCTAGTTTTTCTTTTTACAATTATGATCTGAAAGGAAGAAGACTGTAATTCATAGCTTTTTAAGTGTGATTTAGAAGAATTTGAATGGGATGGAAGGCATTTGTTATCATTGTCATTGATTACCTCACAGTTATGCATTTAGGAAGGTTGTTAAATTTACAAAACTAGAGGTTGGTGTTTACTTTAGAAATCTGATATCCAATTCCTTTGTCATAACCAGATTCTCATTATAATCAAATCCTCATATTTTCTTATTTGAATTGTTTTTTTTATAAACCATGTAATCACAACATATATATAAAAAAAATTATTTCTGTACTGGTTATAGCAATTTTTTAAATGTATATATATTGATTTTTTATTTGAACTCTGTGGTAAAGATGTGAAAGAAAAAAAGAAAAAAGTTTTAACAATTTTTTATGAGCATTCCAATCCAGGTCTGTAATGAAAGTCTTATCTTAAATACTAATTGCTTTATTTTAAAAACATTGTGAAATCCAAAAGTGGTCCATTGAAAATTGTACAGTTTATACCTGTTTGTAAAAAATATCAATAAATAGTTTAAGATGGTTTGATGTGAAATAGTTGTGCATCAGGGATGATTTTTCATGGTTTTTAAAAATCATTTCTGTGTATTAACTAGCGCAATATGAACGATAACAATAATCTTGATATCTGCCTGCTTTTGTTACTTTTGAAAGCTTTCAAAATAATAATTATAATAATAATAATAACAGTACATTTCTATAGCACCTTTTACCTAGGTCTCAAGGCACTTAAATAACACTCAACAATGTAACATCCATATTATGGTACACAAATGTAATATACATCATTCAGTGAAGATTACTAGATTAAGAGGGAAAAAAAAATACATTTAATTATAATATACATAGTGCATGAATAATTTAGGCTAGGTTATACGGACAACAAAGCTGAGTCACAGATTAATCTATATATTTTTGAAAAAGATATGTTTTGAAACGTTTTTTTGAAAATTGTAACATTACATGCGAGTCTCACGGATGACGGAAGACTTCCACATTAAAGGTACTTAAAAGACACCACAACTTGAGAGTTCATTTCAATTGAGAAGCTTCATTTCCCTGCTCAGTCTTATCATTAGTATAAAATACTTTTATGATGTCCCACAGGACTTATGATTTTGAATCTTTATCATGATTGTGATGACTGTCTCTTTATCATTGTAATTATCTTTATCGTGAATGCAGATGTCAGCACTGATTTTTCATCACTGGGAATCCTTAAAATGGTGCCTGCATTTACCATAATTATGAATGCTATAAACTGGAAAGAAACATTTATGTTCCAACAGAATGAAAGAAGTAAAGCCTCCTATTCAGTAGCTGGCAAGAAGGGCAGCAAAACATATTGCAGTCCGTCATTCTATTATTTTGACAAAATAAGACAAAATAAGTCTGATCATATTGTAGTCCGTCAGTCTATTATTTTGTCTGATCATATTGTAATCATTGAAATATATGCAACATTTTTGTGTCTTTCTTGATCTGCCTCATTCTTGTCACGTGCACATCATTCAGAATCACACATTCCATGGCTAACCAAGCTTCCTGTATGAGCTATCCATTCGTCTTTCTGAAGTAATTTCTTTGGCACTGCCTAGCTATTGTACAGTACTTGTTGCATTTATCAGCATTGCTCTTGTTTGTTGTTTCTCTTCATATAGATAACTATTGACTTACAGTACTTTTCAGCACTTTTTAACCCTTTACTGGGCAACTTTTGTAAAATAAAGATGTGCCTAGACTAGATTGAGGGGATTTTGAGGTGAAAAAGAGCTCAAATAATCAACTGATGGTTGAAATAGAAGCTTAATATTTGACTGGTTTCGAGCATTTTGCCTGCTAAAGGGTTAAATTGAGTTTTATCAATGTGCACATTTTGTTTTTGTTGGTTTGATGGGGTTTTTGTTTTGTTTTTATATATATTTAAGAGTCTTTATTCTAAAGGATAATTAGCTTTGGATGTTTTAGTTGAGTTATCTTTTCATGTCTTCTACTTAGTTTTCTGCTGTAAAGAAATTTTTGTGAATCTTTCTTTGCTTCGGTTGGTGTTTGAAACAATTACTATTTTGTTATCTTCAGAGGCAGTTTACTTAACGTTGAACTATTTTCTTTCATACATTGATTGTCATCAAACACCTTTGATTTTACTTTAGATAACCTTTTCCATCTACATTATTTAGAGTTCTTTGAAATAATGTAAATGTTAAACTCATGATATGGGAAAATTACTCATCTTAAAGGCCCTCAAACCTGTTTGCTTTTGATTTTGCTTTTTGCCGATCTTATGCCAAATGTTGGGATTAATAAGCTCTCGATAAATGGCAGTAGAAGTCCTGTAGAATTATCATTTCATAATGATGTCTCTAACTTTCAATAACACTAATTCAAAAGTCGTAGAAAAAGGAGAAGACGATGTCTGTAAAATGCTGACCAGTTGACTCTATTTTTTTCCTCTGCATTTATCATTATCAACAGCAGTTGGGATGTTTTCTTTTCTGTCTATTGTAGTAATTGCATTCATTTTTTTTCTTCTATCAAGTCCATAGATGTGAATATTCAACCAATTTTGCTCAACTTGGACTTGATAGGTCGGAAAAAATCCTTAGATGTGCCTTGTACATGCTAGATGGCTCATTTTATCTCAGGTTAATTTGATTAAGAAGTATATTAATTTTTATTACTGCAAGTCTTAAACATCAAATTATTTTAGGGGAAGCAACGTGGCGGAGAGTGGTCGAAATGGCAAAAGGTGAAATATACAAAATGGTGAAATTCTTAAAAATGTTTAATATATAGATCTAACGATGATGTTCCTGACCTAGCTCTCAATCTGAGAGAGTAACAATGTGGACAGGAGTTACAGAGAAATTTTAAATTGTCAATGAGGAAAAAAATTGAAAAAGATGAATTTAAACACAATTTTGTAAAAGGAAAAAATGTTGCATAGGTTTGAAATGGAAATTTATAGAAGTAAATCTTGATTAGATGTATATATAAAGAATAGATTTTAGCATATATCCTTATATTTTCATTAAGTTTGTACATACCAGTATTTGAAATGTTACTTAAGACAGGGAATAAATGGAAATAGAGAAAACTTACAAGGAATACTGGGTATTGAGGCAGAAGCAGTCATTCACGATCACGATCACGTAATGACCAATTAAGTTTTAGTTTTATTTAAAGAGTTATGGATTTGAAATGCATTATATTATTATTATAATATTTGATAGATATGAATGAATATTCCTATGTAGTTAAATATATTTGTGTTATTAATATGCTATATGTTGCAACCACAGTGGCCTCCCACATCCAATTCAAAGTATTAAAAAGATCCTAGGAAGAAGAAATAGATCATTCATTGTTCATGCTGTATATATAATATGTTAGAACTATATATATTTGTGTTACAGCATTTGTATGAATTGTGCTAATAGTAACGACATGTCTCTTGTATATATAAAATTACTATTACAAATTAGGTAACTCTGTGGATACAAATTCTGCAAATCTGAGGTTGGCAGCTCTGTATGTAATTTGCTATCAATTCTTTTTCAGTTCATGAACCTTTTAAATTCATAGTAAAGATGGTAAATAAGAGATTTTGTAATTCCTTAACAGCGTGCACACGTCCAATTGTTAAAGCTTGACATTATTGATTCATAACAAATTGGACCACAATTTTAAACAGAAACTTTTAATGATATTGCTTTGTGGAGATTTTATCTTTCTGATAATGATAATCATGACAAATATCTTTTTATTGAGGCTTTTAACAAGGTTTCTAATTCAATTTTTAATTTTTTTAAATGTGAATTTTTTTTTTATTGTATTGAAGGAGCTTTGATTCTATAACACATTCCTTCTTTACTAGGATTTATTGCCATATAACGCTTGGGCCGTGGATTGTTTTCCTTGTCAATCAAGTGATAAACAAAGGGACCAGCTGTCTTTCTGAGGAACAATCCTCTCCTTGGTTCTGAAATCTCTTTTCTTTTCATATTAAGTCTTTTTATTGTCATCATCATAAGTAATAACAGCAATGCAGAAATATTGAAACAGACTTCCGACTCTTTAGCTTATTCTTTACATGAATTATCATGTGAGATGAAATACTTGTATCCTACATGCACATGTTATTGTAAAAAATCAATATGTCTGTATGCCATTGACATTATTTTAAGATCAGATGAATTTGGTTCACTTCTGTCATTTTCAAATGAAAGGCAGTAATTACAATGGCGACTGGTCTGCAGTTACTGCCTTTCATTTGAAAACTGCAGTTATTAAAAAAACATTTGTTAAAAAGTAATATCAATGTCAATTTCCTTTCGCGGTATATAGATTTCAAAGACTTATCAGTTTGGTTCTAAGGAAAATGTATAAACGCTGTTTGATTTGGTTTTCTCTTGATTTCTTTTTCTATTTGTATTGTTATTTTTCTTAATGTCCAGATATATTAAAATATTTCCAATTGACCAAGACTTGCAAAATCAGTGATGATATCATGATAATGGTTATTTTTACCACGATATCATCATCGAATGTATTGTTGTGTATGCCTCTATATAAACCTATACTTTTATAGCATTACATTTGACATGGTATCCATATAGCTTTATTAATCATGGAATGGAGTGTCATGTTGCACAATAACGCCAATTTGTATATATACAATTTTTTCATTCTATTATTGTGCTGTGTGTGATTATATAGTTTTGTGTTTAGACAGTTCCCTAATGAAATCCAATAATCTCTAAAATGATACAATTTACAAAATATAGTTTAAAAAACAAAGATAAAAAGGAGAGCAATTATTTACTGCCCCTTAATGAAATCCAATAATCTCTAAAATGATACAATTTATGAAATATAGTTTGAAAAACAAAGATAAAAAGGAAGATGAGGGAATCATTTCAAACGCATGAAATGATTTCACAGATTAGTGACACAGCTGGACATGACACTCGTTTTTGTCTTTGAGGAATAATAACTCAAATACAATTTCAGGCTAAGTACTGGATAATTTGTGTTGAAAACATTGATCTTCAGTATGTTGTAATAACTATCAATCCATTACATGTATCAGGTTGTCATACATATCATTATCATAACTTTTATGTGTTTGTGCCATTGGAGTATTATCTCCTATGTATGTCATTTTTTTGGTATGATTTTTGTTTGTTTACATTTAGAACCTATTGTGTTCGCATTATTATGTATTTCATTGTATATATTTTTGAATATTTCATTATATTTCTGCTTATGTGAGCTAGATAATTACATTTTTGCTTATGTGAGCCACATACTTACTGAAAACTTATTTATTAAGTACAGTGGCACAAGAAAATTACTCCCTAAACATTCATCTCAATTGGCTATCATATTGTTGACCATCATTGACTTTCATTGATTTTTTGAAAAACTATCTAATCAGATGAATCCTTTCTTTTTTTAATTTGTATATCAGATCTCTTGTTTCAAAGCTTTGACTGTCATTTATATTCTTTGCATAGAAATCCAAAGAGAGTTTCAAGGTTATCTCCATTTAAAAACAAATTTTTACAGGGTATAATAAGGATATTCTTTAGTTTCTAAAGAAAATAATCTGCCTTATTAATGGTGATTTAATACTGCTAAGGAAAACTCTCCTTATGGTCTAGTCAGAGGATAATAACATTCATATACAAAAAAAAAAAAAAATTAGATCAGGAATGGCATTCAGAGTTTCTCTACCAAGAGACCTTTGTTTCTTTTAATATGGGTTGGAATATTGATAATCATACAAAAGAAGAAAGAGGATGGCAATTCCCATGATTTTCATCCTTTGTCAGGGGGTCTATATTGTAAGAAGATTGTGAGCTCCAAAAGATATAGCCAATTTTGTAAATATTATGGCACACTTAAATAAAGAATTGCATATAAATTACTGTGTGGCACACCAGTTTGATTAAAAGAGTTATGGATTATCAGCAAGTTGGTGCCTCATAATGTACAGCAATTGTGCCATTTTCCCTCAATAATTCGATGTTTCACAATCCTATTTTTGTTTTCTAAGATTTCTTCCTTCAAGGTATGCTAGAAGGACGATACAGTGGAAAACTTTGTACTTGAATTAAATTCTCTGAACAATTACTTTGCCGGAATATTCAATGCTAGACTAAAACTAACATCACAACAGGAACTGGGAGTTATTAAACAAATTGCAAATAACTAAAAAGCCTGGAAGATGCTCACAGAACGATTAGGAAGAACAACCAAAGGTGAGAAATCAGTTGATTTCACAATCAGAATGCTTTAGGTTAGGTCAGGACCTAAGGTCAGGACCTAGAGTTACTCTCCTTCAATTTCCCCCCCCCCCCAACAATTTTCCTCAACAATCCTACTTTCTCTTTGTTCTTGTGGAGTTGTATAAAATTGAGTTTGAGACCAGGAAAGGCAATTCATAAAACCTGCTAGGTCTTTCTCCTTGGAATAGAGTGTTGCTTTTAAAATAGAAAATAATGAGAAGATGCCAATGGTGGCATTGGAAAACCCTATTGCAGCATTAGCACACCAAATGTATTCATATTATTATCAATATTGAATGACAAGTTAAGTTCTGAGTGATTGTAAAATCAATTGATGTCCTCTGTTTAAACTTGTCTATTTGTGTCATTCCATTGCTAAGGGGGCAATGAGAATAAATTGATAAGTTGATGATGTTTACCGATACACGTTATAGTTATCAATTATGTTATAATTATTATTGCTCTTATTATTATTATTATGAAGATGACGACGATGGCAACAAATTCTAGTCTTCATTATTTTTCTTGTTCCCTCTTTCGCTTATCCTTCCATCGCCTGGTCAGTCCTTCTACCACTCCTTTCAATCCAATTATTTGCTGACCTTTAGCAAGTGCAAGTGTACGGTGCTATTACTGATTTTTTGGTTTTGTTTTCGTTTTGAGTTTGGGTTGTTCTTCATTTATTCCTGTCCTTAAATATTGTGTCAGTTTCAGCTAGAGCGAATTTTATTTGCATCCATCATGATGTCAATTCCTCTGCAAAGTAATTTTCCACGGTCATTGCAGAACTGATGAAGGATCTCAATGCTTTAAAAAATTTAATTGCTCGATGAGTTATCGCTATCCTTCTCTAAATGGTTGGCTCTCGGATTTCCAAGCTCATTTTTATACCATTGTAAATTATATTGGATGCTACATCCCACTACAGGCTGGAATACATTGACCAATCAATGGAAATGAATTGGTTCATGATGTGATCCAAACGTAGAAGGAAGTACATGTATTATGTTTTTGAATGAGTGGACTGTTGGAGTCATGCATTTAAAGAAAAACAATGACCAAGTGCTTGCTATCAATCTTTAAGAAAAATTTGCGTAAGATTTTGAAAAACGGAAATATGTTGTTTTGCAACATTTCAATCAAATTCTGACCTCAGTGACTTACAAAAGGAGCGTGTTTCCTTTTAAATTTATAATACTGTGAATAATCCTGAGTTTAAGATTTATATATTTTATTATTTTATATATACTTTTTTAAAATACATTTATTTAATGTTTTATTTCATGTTTTTAATTTTTTCCTCTTTAAAAGGTATGGTGTCATAAATTTATTGTCCTTTTGAATTGAATTTCTTTGGATATAGATTATTTACATGTATTTATTGTTAACATTTTCTCTATATTTTCAATTGTGCATACATATCCTTCACTCGCTTTTTAAAATTTATTTATTTAATTTTATTATTATCATTATCATTATTTAAAACAATTTTTTGAATTTTTTTTCCAATAGTGATAAGCCATTTCATTACTGAAGTGTTCTTCTTTCAAATGTTCTAACATATCATTTTCTATTGAAATACACACACTGGCACATACTGACCTGTGCAACCACTTATATCGACATTGCTGGGACGACCATTAGATCAACTTATAGTTACATGTAAAAGGAAAAAAAGGGAGGGACACTACCAACGCAAGGCGCCAACACAATGTTAATCTATGGATCTGTTTTGGCCTTAATTGGGGCCATGTTTAGCGTACAGTTTCATTGGCTCACACAAGTCTAGGAGATAGATATTCCATTTGTGACTTTCACAGATGATCTTTGGCTATCGGTGAGAATTTATTTGCTTAGTATTATCTTTATCAACTCGTTGGGAATGTCGATATGTTTTTTTTGGGTAAAATTTGCATCGACATATGGGATTTTTCTTTACTTATGATATCTATAGGAAAAAATGGAACTTTAGTTGTCGTCTCTATATGCAGGATGGCGATGTAGGCAATGTTGATGTATGTTAGCTGCATTGTACCTGCACATAATATCAACGCTCCCTTATGGTTATCTAAATTCAATTTCATCTATCTCTCTCTCTCTCTCTCTCTCTCTCTCTCTCTCTCTCTCTCTCTCTCTCTCTTTTTCTCTCTCTCTCTCTCTCAGTTTATTTCTCTCCCTTTCCTTAAGTAATCCGTAATTTGTTCTTACTTTTAATTAACCAAATGTTACGTGGTTTCTGTCTTCATACCAATTGATGACACCGCCAGTAACTCTCATGTAACCTAGGAGTAAGACTAAGTCAAATGCCAAATATATAATATCCAATCTATACATATAAATTATTTTTCTAAAGCTGTGACAATAAATGCTAATCATATATCTTTCAAGATGTGCCACCCAGTTGCCACTTCTTCATTAACCTTTAATTTTTTCTACATAATTATTCCACACTATATAAGTACTCTAGTCCTATTCTTAATACATGTACATGATGCTATATTATTATTATTATCAATATTATCATTTCTTTTCCTTTTATTATTATTATTATTGATTTAACATTTTTAAAAACATGTAATCCAATTGAATTACGAATCAATCCAAAGTATATCAATAAAACTCATGGTGATTTATTTGGTATTTTTAAGGTGTTGATTTTTATTTGTTAGTGTTTTGAGACAATTTTTATAGTAAAGTTATTAGGGATGTTTAATAATAATAATAATAAATTGTATTTATATAGCGCTATTCGTCGAAACATCATGGCGCTTTACATTGTAAAATAAATAAATAGATAAATTAATTAATTAAGTACACAATGAAA
>JASKDV010232097.1:0-18252 GCA_032466395.1 Aegires albopunctatus | reverse complement strand
AAATGATTGCCATAGACATTCTTTCTTCCCTAGCACTGCTAAATTGTGGAATAAATTGAATCCTAATACTAGAAGTACCGAAAGTGTAGATAATCTTAAACATAAGCTACAATATGAAATATTTAAATCTTTATAAATTATAGGCTTAATTAGTTTGTTTGTTTGTTGTTGTTTTTTTGGCGTATTGACAGTAATACTCAACCTAGTTTGAGTTGTGTCAGTTTATTTGAAGAAGAAGAAGCAGTAAATCTGGTTGTTTCACATTTAAAAGATATTTTGAAGTCTCTTTTTAAGTGTGAAATTATTTATCATTTATATTGTTGAGTTGTTTTGGGTTTTTTCCTTCTCTTCAAAGCCATAAACTCTGTAGTTTCAGACGTAGCAAACTTGGCGTCATCTCCTCCGGACGATGATTTTATGGACAAGGTTACGAGTACACCATCATCAACCAACTCTAGTTCACCCTCTCCTAGTCCTAGTGCAAATTCCAGTCATTCCAATGTAAGAGCACAAAACAGCCTATGATTACTATGGAAAAAAAATATCTGAACAATTTGACTAACTAGTTAGCAGCTTTCTTTTCTTTTCATTCTTCATCTCTTGCATATCTGAATCGTTTATATACATCAAAAAATTTGATTTCAAGAATAAGTTGGCTGGAAGTCAATAAGTTTCTGGATTCATTTAGTTATAAAAGGTCATTTTTCTTTGTTACTTATACATTTCCTAATTTAATAGCCTTCATCGTTTATCATGCTAATGTTTTTACTTTTACTGTCTCTCTTCTCCTTTTTCCTGATGCGTGTATTAATTTTTGTTTATTTGTTTTTTCATTTATTTATGTATTTTTGTTTCTAGGAAAAACATGATGATATTGACAGGAAGCGACATAAATCTCAGTCTGAAGAGGTAAAGGTCCGTGTGCAATTTTAAGAACTCCTTTATCAGAGAGATAAACATACTCCAACACAAGATCTAGATTTAATTTGATGTGGAGAAAGGGATAGAAGATGGGCAGTGTATTATCGTATTTCTCTTCTTCATCCATCAAAGATTTCCAGTGGTGGAAGATAATAAATAGTCCTAAAATAGTCCTAGAAATCAGAGATCAGTAATTTGATCATGCATCTTGTATTTCATACATAATTTTCTGTAAAAGTTAATTATTGATTCTTATTAATATTTTTGACATCTGAGTTATGGTAAATCAACTTCCCGCTTAAATAGCACTTATTGCCTCTAAGTGCTTTATAATGACTTTCTTTAGCTAACCGCAGCACAGGACTGGACTGGCAGCCTATTAGGCACACATACAATTTTTAGACACGGAAACAGTCACATACTCACTTACACCTGAGTTGAGTGAGGTAGATGGGACAAAGTGTCATCCCAAAGGATGCACCGTCAGTTACCTGCGGTTGTCGGGAAATTTTGTCTTACAGGATATGATCCTATTATGTCACCCAACGGACTGCTGACAGTGAATGGGGCTGTTGGAATTTCTTGTGTTTGAAGTTTGTTAACCACGAGGCCACTGACTTTCTGTCTTGATTTAAAGAGTGGAATAATTGAATTATGTAATATTTTTTCATTGATTATTTTACTCTCTTTTAAAAAATTATAAAACAGAAGAAAGGAGCATCCCCAGCACCATCAGGCAACTCGAAATCAGGTTCAGGTTCAAGTAAACAACATTCACAAAAGTAAGTACTTTATGCATCAACTCACTCTCTATCGGGGATAGGATTTTTGCTGATTTTTTTTTTAAAACCCAGTATTTGCATGTAGAAGAAAAAATCTGTTGCAAGCTGTTGTATATTTAGCGGTTTGAAATTGTAACGGTACATAATAATGCCCACACTTTGATCACTTTTTAGCAGTTCAGGAACCAATAACAAACTTTTTTGTGACGCTGGAGAGCTTCGAACAGTTTGCAATTTTCATATATCTTACTTGCAATTTTCTTTGAAGGTCGTGAAATTGCTCTGGATTGAGCTTTGATAATCAGTTTGTGGGGCCAGTTTACTTCCAACGATCATTTTTTGTTTTAGTTTTCATTTTACACACGACCAGCTTTGGTTGAGTCTTATGGATCAAGTGACATTATTTTCTGGTTATCCTTCATGACGCCTTGCATAAATATTTGAAATATCAGTGTTTATTTTTATAAACTCGTTTGTTTCATTCTTGCGGGATTAACATTCTAAATCCTTAACCGAGATCTAGATTCTGTAACGACCGTGTTGTTGAAGTGTAAAATGTTTAGATCTAAATCTGGACTCTAGATCTAGTTTTCTGAAGTGCCCAGTCTTGCGTTAGATAAACTAGATTCATTGGATATATTATATGGTATAACCTTGATCTAGTCTAGTTGTTGGAAATTTCGGGTCAAGATTCTTTAATGGCTAGATCTGGACCTTTACTATGGAGGATTTATTCCCCAGACAGAAGGATGCTGCTTTGGTCACCGATACAGAGCTGCCAACCAATACAAATTTGAGACCAAAATACAAATTAGGTGATTAAAATACAAATTCAGCGAATTCAAGTTTTTGCCGGTTTTGGCTCAAGAAAAGCGCACTGCCTTTGTTTCACTTCTGTTGGACAAGTTCAAATCTTTATCATTCTGTTTTACAGGGTTCTCACAATACCGGGAATTTTAAACTGACTTTTTCAAGGCCTTGAAAATTGGGGGAAATGGCCGTAGGTTAAAAAACCTTGACATACCAGGAAAGATATCACTCTCTTAAACATTTGATCCTCAATGATAAGCTTTTTGTTCAAATGGTGGCCTGCTACATCGCTACTTAGTTTAAGCAACGTAAATCCAAGTTACTGGTACTTTGAGATTTTAAATAAAAAGATAAAGGTTTACATTCTCGTGCAACAGTAGTAACAGGGCTTGTTGGTTGCCTTGAACTTGGACATTGCATGTTTAGTAAAGGGTGTGTATTAGTATGACAGTATTTTTTATAAGTATTTTATTAACATTTCAACTTGAATTTTTTTCATTCAAGCTAAGCTAATCTTTTAATTGGTTTTATATATTTTAACTGGACCATGCATGTATGTAGATTCAATATTTGAGATTTGATGTTATAAAATTATTAAGTATGACGTGTGAACATTTGTCGATAGAATACAAATTTTGTAGATGAAAATACAAATTAGGTACTCTGGGATACAAATACTGCAAATCTTAGGTTGGCAGCTCTGCTGATATTGACCATGGCATTGATCTTGAACATAAGTGGTTGGGCAGAATGACCATCAGGTATTTTGTGTTATTAAAAACACACACACAAAATTGACGGAAAAGATCAAATTTACCTCAGTATGTCCCTAACTAGTTACTTGTGAGTGAAATGAGTTTTATGAGTGGAATATTATTATCGGCCTATGATTTTGTTTTGCTTACTCAATTTTTTGTTAAGGAGGACGAAACTTAAGATAAAACTGAACTACACTACAGATATTGATATATAATGGTACAAATGTTGTGTGATGTAGGTTAATGTGCAATGATTTACAAACATTCCGTGGTCTGTGTATATTCTTGCTGATTTTTTTCAGAGCTAATACCCATCCCTGTCTCTAATAATTGCAAGAAAATTTTAATAAGAAATGTCGCTGTTATCATTTTTGTTACTATGTGTGCAACATATTTGTCACCATTATTTTGATAGTATTTATTATTATTTAATTTATCTTCTGCTTTTTATTCATCAGCAACGCCTCATTAAGTTCAGAGAGTAACTCCGTCAACAGTAATCACCACTTGCCAATCACACCCTCTCCTTTAACGGCATATGCTGCTGCAGCAGGTGGTCAACAAAGTAATGTATTGGACATTATTGTCTAAAACTTATAAAATCTCATTTGATTCCTTAAAGTCTCTGCTTCTTTAAAATATTAATCTCACACCAGGAGATCAAGCCTTGCTTAACAAAGTATTGTGGAACCTTCTGATTGGGAGTAATCAAGGAAATTTACCAGGGAAAGGAATATTTTTGCGATTTAATCATCCCATTCAGTAAAGGGTTCTTAGCTTATTGGAACTATTGGTAGTTAGGAATTACTTCATTTTTTTTTTTTTTAGCTTTATTTTTTGAGATAATTATAAAGCAGTTGAAATGTCTTATGTGATAATATGGTAGAGACCTGCATGTCATGTTAAATTTGTCAATTTGGTTAAACACAACTAATGTGCACCAGGGTGTAGTTTTGTCCAAAGTTAACAATTTTTCTTTTATCATTTTCATTGGGCATAGTGCAGTGATGTTTGTGAATCGCTTTGGGTTAGGTATTTATTGATTTGCTTGGAGATAGAAATAGTATCTCAAGATGACAACTCAACATAGATCGAACCACACATTTGTGGACTTCAAATCTTAGATCTGCAATCTCTATTGCCACAGTAGATTTGGATATGGCCTGAGCTTTCTGGGTGATCAACATTTCCCAATTAGAGGGATTCCACTTACTTTTTCAATTGCAATCCCTGTACATTTCTTATTATAGAACATAAAGTTAGCTCTTTAGATTTATCACTCACTGACTTACAAACAGTGCTGTTGATGTCTATATGTCATGATGCAAGAAAATGAGGGGCATCTACTGATTTAAGTTTTACTTTTGGATTTGCAATTGAAAAAGCAAGGTCGGTACGCCTTCTTTTTTTTTTAAATAGCATCTCTGAATCTGATTCTCAATGCACCTCATTTCAACTAGTCACAGCACATATTTTTAGAGTATCTCTTTTATTTTAAGCCTAAGAATTTTCCACAACTATAATTAGAATTCAGAGTGGTTAGCAATTCTGCACATCATCAGTTAAAAAAGTTCTTTTGCTTTACCTATTTTGAAAGCCTTGAAAATTTGCTTGGTTTGTCCATGGAATGTCCATTTCTTACCACTCTTTGTTTCATACAGATCTTATTTGCCTTGTCAATGTATACAAGAAGTTAAAGAGAATAATCTATGTATCGTGATAACTATTTGATAAACGTATTCATTGTCAATCGTTCTAAAATTAGTAAATTGTATTTTGTGTCCTCTAGGTTCTCGATTTTCTCAGCCCACTCCTTCAGTGTGGCAGCGTAGCTTATCAAACCAATCTAGCATAGGTAAGATTGAATGTTAATGTTCAGCTATACCAGTGTCAAATGAAATGCAGGTCATGTCATGTATAGGCATACACTGTGCTACATTTGACACTGGAAATGTAAAATCCATGTTGAGTTCAAATGAGTAAATTGGTTTAAAAGACCATTGAAAAGTATGCTGTTCGGTCATTATTCATGCAATTTTTGTAGCATAAGCACTTTTTAATCAAATGATTTGAAATTTGGCAAATAGCATTGTTTGTTGTTGGATTGGGTTTTTTCGTTTGTTTTTCCCTAAAATGGAAACTCATTTTTGTTTTGCTTATATTTGAACAATTTTAATCTTTTATAAAATTGCTGTCCTCTTGTAAGTCTGAAAGTAGAAGAAAGAGTATGATTATTGGTTCCCAAGTCAAAACTCTTGTAGGCATACACATAAACGCATTCTGGTTCATTTTTATACAAAATTACATTAGTAATTAGTCTGACCGTTCCTCTTACTGTAGCCGCTCCTAGCACTCTTTATGCTTTAGGTTCTATAGTAGTGCTAGAGTTTTTGGTTGCTTTAAAATTTGATTCTTTCATAGTGCAATGCTACTATCTAGTTCAGGTAGTTACTTTGTTAAGTGAGAGTTTAGAAATAGTTTCCTCCATGGTTATATGTGAAAATACCTCAAGATAAATTAAAAAGAAATATCCAGTCTTATCAAAGCATTTTTTAAACAATTACCATTTAATGAGAAAATGATCTAGCTTTCATCGGGCAAAATATTTTGCATGGGTTAGGGTGTTTGTCGATCTCTCTAATGCCTGTAATAATTTTGGCTTCCTACTCTCTTTATATTTTGGCATTGATATTGTTTCATTGCTGATTCTTTTTCCTTTGTTTTCCACTCTGTATATAAATTTAAAATATTTATTTATCTTTTTTTTCTCTATTTGCCTTTGGGGGTGCCAAGCATGCTAGCTTATAGGTCAAAAGTTGTCTAATGCTTTCTGGTGTAGTGGGCTAGCCATCAGTTGCATAGATAACGATTATTTTATTTTATGTTTCAATAAATAATATTATGATCAGATAATGTCTTAGGAACCATGTTTGGCTGATTTTTGAAGGATTCTGGTATGTGATCTTGGCTTGCTTTCTCTATTTAGTCTTTTCCTTGGTAGGATTGTATCTCTAATTTCAATGTTTTAGAATTTTGAAAATTCTATTGTTTCAGAATCCTCAAAACCCCATGTAAATTCATTAGACCATGCTGCATCGGGAAGTTTGGCAAATAGTGGGAATTCTTCGATATCAGGCAGTTCGAATGCTAATTCTGTCTCGTTGACATCCTCTGGAAACCCAGCTGTCCCTTCAGCGCCATCACTTCAAAATATTGCTGTAGCTGCTGCCCCTTCACTGAGTTCGGTTAATTCATCTGCGTCATCGGGTATTGCAATTTCCACTCAGGTGAATAGTCGGACTGAGATTACCCCTTCCATGAATGGTCCTCACAGTGCTGGTGGCTCATCCTCTGCCAAGGTTTGTAAACTATTGAAGTATGCAAGCCTCAATGCAGTTACTTGAAGTCTAGAATTGAACCAAAAAATCTAGTTTATCCTTAAAAAATAAGGTCTCTTAAATTTTTAAGTAGGTTGTAAGTAAAATCCTTTTTAGTTATCTATATTGCTTATATTGTATGTTTTCAGCAGAATGATGACTTGTCTCTGCGAACAATGGCACAACAAGTGATAGCAAATGCTGAATTGGAAAAGACAATGCCTTTATCTCATACTCCTGTTGATTCCTCTAGTGAGTTAAAAGCCTATCAATTGAGATTGATCACGTTTTGCTTTTAAAATTAGCCAGCTTGGTACTGTAATCATGAATATTTACTTATCACTGTTTTGTCTCCTATTTAAATATATATATATTTTTTTTTTATGTGTTATTTTTGGTATGGTCTCATTTAAGGTCACTGTTTGTTCCCCATGACTTGGCAGTATGCTTGAATTGTTTTTTAGATACTGAAATGAAAGCACTTTAGATGTTATCTTTTTCATAAAGAGTTTATCTACAAGTAATCATCCATTTCTCAAAGTAATAATCTCTTCTTAGTTTTAAATGTACTTAAAAACAATGTGCCCTAGAGGACAATAAAGGCTTTATTTTGAAATACAGTGAGAGATATTGATATGTCAATCATTTTGATGTAATGGTATGTAATGTAGTTTTATTATGGTTATGCTCAATGTGGATGAGTAATTTTTGTTTATATACAAAACATGATTACAAGTTTACATCAAAATTAGATTTGATTTTTGATGTTTTTAGATAAACAATTGACTATTTTAAAAATACTCTTTTTATCTTTTCTTCTCCAGGTTTGTATAATAATTCATCACAACCTCCCTCACAACCCACCGCACCATCATCAACGTCATCTGAGCAGTGTTCAGTTAGCCTATCCAACCAACCGATGTCCACGACGCCATCGCAGCAACAGTCTTTGCCCCAAGCACCACAGACTAACAGCATTCGTTTGAATCCCTTGCTTGGGATGGCCCCGTTAGGACCCATGCCTCTAAACAAAGATCAAATGTATCAGCTCAACATGTTGGACGCAGTCTACCATCATCTTCCGCACCCTTCAGATTCTGAAAAAATGAGGTATTATAGAACACTACTCTATACACGTATTTATAGATTGTCAGGAATAAAAGTGAGCTGATTTTGCCAGCTGATGGTGTAATTATCACAAATAATTATAGTAGGCAGTCTTTTAGCACTACGTGATATTCCGGTTTCCTTGAATTAAATCTTTCTTTTTATAATATCATTATTCTCCCTGAACCTGCGTCGTCTTATAATATCATTGTAGATTTTTCTGTTTTTAATTCTACATCTTTAGTTCTATACAGCCTACCCTCACTAATCTGGACTTCTGAAATCCGAACCATTTTCTGGGAACAAATGTTTTTCTTATTACTTCTTAATGTTCCCTAATCCAGAAATTTCTGTAAACCGAACAAATTGCTTGGAACGAAGGTGTTCGGATTAGAGAGGGAATACTGTATATTCTCCTGCCTTGTCGCAAAAATTTTTTTTGATAACCACAGGTCATATATATATCCTTAGATAAGACACTTTGTCCCATCTACCTCACTTGACTCAGTTTGAATGAGACAACGTTGTTTATGTTTGAATAATGTATTTGTGCCTAATAGGCGGCCAGTCTTTTCCTATGTATTGTGTGTTGCTGTCTGCTAAGAGAAGTGAAATGTCATTATAAAACACTGAGGGCCAAGGTCCCTTGGCAGTAAGTGTTTTATATGCCAGCACTTTATCTTTTAACTCTTAACTTCTAACCTTACTTGATTTTCTCCTATTCCAGACACTTCTTGCCCCGCAATCCATGTCCCACTCCTTCATACTATCCATCAGCCTCATTTCCCCATGGGGATACTGCTGAGTTTTATCAGCGATGTGGGACGGAAACTCTTTTCTTCATATTTTACTATATGGAGGTAAGTGCACGATTGTCATTACTGGTAAGTAATTTTGTTGATCCAAGCAACCCTTTGCATGAAATAGTCAAGCTTCTTTAGAACAATATAAATAAATCGGAGTCACTTTGTTTTTTTTGTGACCAAAACTCCAATTCTCCGATTTGTTTCGCGAAACTCTGTTGTTAAGTATTTGAATTGCCTGTCCGCTTCATTCCAACAAAGAGCGAAGCTAGAGATGAATCGGAATTGAGCTAAAGCTAACAATCTTTTTTATTGGTATCGGAGTATAGTAATTGAAACATTGACTGTGTCAATACCGATTAAATTGCAGTAAGCCTTTGGCACGGAGGCCTACTTTTAGGCCCTTGCTATTGTCTAGTGCTGGGCATCAACCTGATTTTTAAAAAAAATAGACCAAATTTTCTGTTTTATCTAGATCTAGATCTAGATTTATAATGTAGGCCCATTGAATTTGAAGGATTATCTCATTGCAAGTTAGATTTAGATCTAGATCTATATCCATGATTTAGAATGTAAATCAAGATCTAGATTCTATATTAACATATTTTAGATCTATAAAATGGTGTTGATGTGTAATCTAGATTCTAGAACTAGACCTAGAATTATTATATTTGAATGTACAGAGTCTAGAGGATGTTCTCATTGCAATGTATTATATATCCTCAATTTAGAATGTAAATCTAGATCTAATGGAAGAGAACACTATTATAAATGACTGTACTTTATGATAGGATTGAAGACTTAAACAAAATAGATCTAGATCTAGGTTTTGTAGCTTACATGTCAAGAATCTGGATCTTAGTAGTCTTTCTATTTGTTTATTATATAGGCTTATGTCATTGACCGCGTCTCCAACCGCATGACTCCGTCTTTCATCCCAAAACTCTGTTTTTTATTTGGTTTGACTGTTTTGCCCTGCTGTCAGGGTGGCAGGTCTGCTTGGATACGTTTTGGCCATAATTATGTCTGTTTTAATCAAATGTAATGTAAAATTCTGTATGACATTATTCTTTGGGTTAACATTGGTTGTGTTCAGTGCAATTGTGAAGCTTTTCTTTTTAATTATTTCTTATTTTAATCATTTCTTTACTCATATGTCAGAGCAGTTCAGGGTTTTTTCATATTTATAGTACAAAGAAAATTATGATAATGGCCACAACCATGTAAACTAATTTTAATTTTTCTGAAAACAGAGGCATTAAGCCTGAGTACTTTCTTGGCTTACCTGAAAATTTCTAAACAGGATTTTTCACTTTGACAAAAAAAAAAAAAAAATGTTTTTAAACTTTTTAGAATGTGCGATCTTAGTTGGTTTGCATAATAAAAGTGTTTAACAAAAATTATTGATCTAAGAATCAAAGTTCTAAACATTGACTTTATGGGCCTACAGGGTACAAAGGCTCAATACCTGGCAGCAAAGGCGTTGAAAAAGCAGTCGTGGAGATTTCATACGAAATACATGATGTGGTTTCAACGGCATGAGGAGCCAAAGCAAATCACAGAAGAGTTTGAGCAGGTAAGTTGGATTGAATAATTGATGAAATAGCCGTTTCTACCCAATAGTCAGAAGACTGAAGCTTTCTCCACACCTCCTGTTATCACAGCTTGAGAATTACTTGCACACTTTTGAGTGAAAAGAATTGAGCTCTGACCTCATTGTTCTGTCAAAGGTCTTAAACCTCATGCTCATTTATCATCCTATGGATAATGTATGATGAAATTGTCCAAGATCAGACCACAACTTTAAAGCAAATTAATTATTATTGCACATGTGATGTGTCCTGAGAGCTGTGTCATATTGTTAGAAGAAATAATTTTGCAATATTAATTTTTAGACCCTTCCTCCCTCCCTCCCTCCCGTTCCTAAACATTTTTTTAATGCACCTTTATGTATCATCCATGGAAATGTTTTAAAGCAGAGATGCCATCTATAAATATGCATTTTGTACGCAATTTAGCAAACAAATAAGCAAAATTGTACTGCAAAATATATGCAGCAGTAACTTGTGGGTATTTAACAGCTGTACAGGATTATGCCAGAATCAAAATTCTGCTCTTAAAAAGATACCAGTATCTTGGAATTACTTTAAAGTATTTCTTAAATTCTGCATTGATTCAGATTTTTCTACCCCTGTGAAGTTCTGGTTAACACACTTTGACTTTAAGCAACATGGAGTCTACAAACTACAAAGTAGAAAATGGATTGTAATCTTTCAAAAAATCTACTCTTAAAAAAGTTAAGATCAGCATTTCCTTCCTCTGTATAGTATCAAGTTGCCTAGTATACGGAACAAAACCCAGAATGACAGTCATGCAAGATGCACATTATGTAGGAATGTCTTTTATTTGGGGGTGTGCGGCAAATTTGAAATTTAACTCTCTCGAGTCCATCTATAGGGATATCAACCAATATCGGTCAATGAAAACAAAAGCTTCTTGTGGCAGGTCTGCTATATTGACACTGTTAGTGAAATAGCAAAACATATTTTATGTGCGTTAACAAAGTTGTGCTATGAATATGATTTTTTTTTTTAATTTGAAGAATAAGAATCTTTACAGCAGGAACTAGGACAACACAAATTTCAAGGTAGGCATCTCTGGTTAAAATGATTCTTTGAAACAGAACGTACACCTTATAAAATTGTCCAAACCAATGAAGTATCGGATCTTTATTTGACAAGATTTCATTTCTTTTCATGTCGGTTTACTTGTTTTCTAATTCTTTTATTTTTGAATATTTCTATTTTGTCTTCAGGGCACATACATCTATTTTGATTATGAGAAGTGGGGCCAAAAAAAGAAGGAGGGATTTACTTTCGAGTACAGATATTTGGAGGATAGAGAACTGAATTAAATAATGTTAGTGTGCCAAGCTGCCTAGTCCATGAGCTCACCAAATCTTGAGCTGCTTCAGAGCTTGTGATAATCAAAACTCCAGAAAGAATGTGCCAGGAGATACAAGCTTGTCTGAATATTCCCAGCCGATCTCAAATTTACAAGGGAATTATAATTCTGTCCAGCACCCGCCTTGTTTCTGTATTGTGAAGAGAGGAACTCAGTGTGATCTGCCTACTGATTATTTCAAATTACATACATCTTCATTTTTGCTTGTTTTTCATCACTTTAGACCTCAGATGATGGTCAGATAATTTTAGTTGCTAGACTGGTTTTATATGTTGTCATTAGAAATATGTTTGTCTTACTTTCAAATGGCCGTCCAGAACAAATGTTGGATTATTATTGGGGGGGGGGGGGGGGGGGGGGGGTTTTTGTTTTTTTTTGGCTTAAAAATTTGTTGTTGGTTTTTTTTTTTGCTTTCTTTTTTCTTTAATTTTATTTGTTCTTCTGGATTACTGTTTGCACATCATCACATAATGAGATTTGACCAAGTGCCGAGAGAAGCCCTAGTTGGTGAATCGGGAGTCGGCTCCTTAAGTTAAGCTATGAGGTGTGATTGCATTCTGTGTGTGGAGAATAAAAGTGACCCATATAGTATGGTTTGATTTTTGTTGGAAGAATGAGTTTACCATGATTTTGTCAATGCTGCCTTGCAAAAGCATCAATGTATTTACATTTGTTTATTCCTTGGTCATCTAAATTTAGTTTGGTCTGCTTTAGTGAAAAACAAAAGAGTTTGCTTGATATTTTGAAAAGTGTATTGCAAAAATATATTTTAGCTGATATGTGCACCTGCCCGTATCAGATCTTGATAAATCCTTAATTATTTCTTAATAAATAAGAAATGACCAAAGATTCTTCTAAATTTTAATACATCGGTTTGCCTTTGTAGGACAGAATGAATCCCCTTAGTGAGAGGGAAAGTTTGTCAAGACTTTCCTCTCGTTGGCTGTGCAATCTTTATTCTCATGTGTAAACTCGCTGTGATGTTGTATATGATTTTTAAATTGTTGTTTGCCTGAGATTCAGTGAGATGAGACGAATGGTGAACTTATGTCTGCTGCAGGTTTTTACTACTACGAAGACGTATGATTTAGAGTGTTTGGATAGAATTTGGTCCAAGTGATAATGTGGTGTGATTGATAGAATGTTTGGAGTTAAGTCTTTAGGCATTTTGTCATTCATTCAGTGTTACCAATTTCTTTGTGACAAAAATTATATTCATGTAGCTTTTTTTCCTTGTAATGAAACACATTGATTTCAATGTTGATGGCACTGTTTGTTTATGGGGGGAAGGCATTTTGTTTACGTGCTCAATTCTAACTGTTCATCATTTTTGTGTGTGTGCAATGAATTATCCTGTAGTTTTGTGGCCATTGTTAAGACATTAATTTGTGTCAGAAAAGTTGAAGCAAATATTACATGTATATTAGAGACAATTAAGGTAGATATTCACATGGACCACATGGTCTCTTCCTCTTTCATTCTTCTTTTTCTTCTTCTTCTACCTACAGTAAGAAGATAGTGTAAATTACATTAAAAGGGACTTGTAATTCTGATAACTTAAGAAATTCCCAATAAGCAAATATAAAATCTAGGGATTTTGTTACAATGAGGCCAACTACTCCAAGGCTTCTTCGCTCATTGATGGGGAGGGGGTAGGAGAACATGCCATCTACTTTTGTCTCTGGTTGTATGTAGTTTTTATGAATGTTCTCTTTGTTTCCTTTTTGTTTTGATTTTTCATGGAACTGGCAACATTGCTTCTGTCACTGTTCTGTTTATTCGATTTTGAGACTCGTGGGGAATGGCATGGTTGAGGATGGAATGATTTTTTACCTCACAGAATCACATTGTTGGATACGCTGGTTGTGGAAGAGCTCAACTGTATAGTATCATGTACATACTAAAGTATAGCTGTGATGAATGCTTGTTGTCAATGGTGGACAGAAGATAAGCTTGACTGGGTTTTCATAGCGGTAATAATCTTTTTTTATAGTTAAGATTGATTGTATGAATTACGAAGGTAGTTTTGTTTTTTAATTTATGTATTTGTTTATTTACTCATTTGGTTTTTCTTTTATTATGAATGTTTGGGTTGTATGTTATTTTATTCTTAGAGTGGTGCAATAGTTGAATAAGAATTGATCTATTGTGCCATTTTTCCTATTGGGTTATTTGTTGTTGCTGTAGTTCATTGTCTCATTGTTGAGCGTTTAAAGTTAAAGAAGTGTTTTGTTGTCGTCATTCTTTAATTTTATTTTGGGTAGATGATAAGATGAACTGAGAAAGCTACTAAGGATCATGAATTTGTGAGAAAGAGAGAAAATGCAAAATTTGTTTCATTGCTCTTGGATCATGCATGACTGATGTTTTCTCTATTTGAAGTAATAAGAATTGTGCTTGATTTGTGACCTGAGTGTGAGATGAGATGATGTCTATGACAAGCTCTGAATTGTTTTGAAGCATCGGGTGCATGGATGAACATGGTATCTGAGTTATGGTGCACCTACAGCTATTGAAAAAAAATCCCATTTTGATACCTCTTGCTGCAGTGCGGCTAATGCGTTGATGGCTCTCTAGGGACCGTTTCATTGTTTATAGACAGCGTGATCATGGGAGCCATTTCAGGGTGCTAGCCCATCTGGCCGAGAGGTCAAATTGTTTTAAATCAATGAAAAAAAAATTGACAAAAAAAATTAAGATAAAATAATGAAAATGTCTCTTAATATAACAGGTTTGTGTTGAGTTCCTTTATTTCATTTATGTATCTTTGTCATAAGATGTTGGTATTGAATATTAATTTCATTTTTGATAAGTTGCTATTGGTAAGACCCCTCTAGGGTATTTGTTCTGTGGCTCTCATGAGGACATCATGGACCTGTGAGATGAAATAGAAAGATGATGTGTACTTCATATTCATATGGCCTCCTCTAGATTCATACTTTGTTGTGAAATGGTTTTTCACTAGAGAGGTGCTCCCTGAATTGGTCTGCTCCCAGGCATTATTTATATATACATGTATGTATCAATATCAATAACGGTTATATGGGTGGTCAGGGAAGGATGGCTTTCACTTTCAAGCAAATGAATGAAAATTTAATTGAATCCATTTCGACATTTTTATCAATTCACCATGCATGGAAATGGTACCTACCCAAAGGGTACGTGTAACATTAATAAGCCAAGTAGCTGAGCTGGTTGGTTGAAGGCTGCTTGTTGTAATGGAAATTAATGCCTCTTCATAATTTTTTTTTGTTCCATTTCATTTTCATCAATGAGCCTCCCATTTTTGGCTGCTTGACTTGTTTTATCAAGTACGCTTAGTACCTACCCCATGGGCCACATGAAAGACATAAAGAAATAACCAACCAAGTAACATTTCCCATAGTATAACTGAGCGAAAGAAAATCGGGAATTATGTGATGGTTTGCCATTGCTTTCAATGCTGACTTTACTTTCACCAGATCCAAAGAGTCCAAGATACCGATGATATAATATACCCATTTCATTACTGCTGGGTCAGCAGGGAAGCTGTGAGCAAAATCTGCCAGAGCTCCGGGGCTCTCAGTTTGGCAGCCCAATGCTCTACCTTGACATAATTATTATTACAATAAATTACATGTAGTTGCATGAACGATATAACCCTCTAGTCTATTCCTCTTGGGCATAAAGCTATCACAAGTGCGATCCGCATGACGTGTGGGTCCAGACGAAAACCTGGCTAAAGTTGCCAGGTATATTTCTCTAGTAGTCAGTACAAGTAGTAGTCAAAATAGGACCAAACCAAATGTTTTGAGGTTATACCGTAATTGATTTCTTCAACAAGTTCTGCTTACTTTGAAACCATTTACATGTAATATGTTAAAATTTGACTTTAAGTTACTATACTATAAGTAGAAGTATTATATTATTTTTTGTGGTGATATCAATCCTCTTTCCGATATCCTTGCTATCCCATATTCTAGATTTGATTTTCCCAGTTTGAGGTTTGTGAACCCAACAGTACTATAAGTATAAGATAAGAATCATGTCTCAGGCTCTAATTATTATTATTGGGCTAAATGAAGTGCAAATGGCTCAGAAATACTCTGGCCTCACTGCGTACCTGGACATGTGGTGGCTGTTCCAAGAGAAAAACTACAGCCCTGGCAACATCTTCCGTGGTCAGGTACTGCGGAACAAATATATAATTTAAAGTGGAATTTTGTGGCACAAGATTTAATTTATGTATAATGATATTGCAGGTTTCTGTGCTCCAGGTTAACACTAACACCATTAACAATACAACTCAGGGGATTGAGACTGGTGAGGAGTAAGTATTACATTTACATGTATTGAGTTAGAACCAAAACACAATCCCTTTGCAAGATATAATATAATACCGTAAATAATGTAAAGTCCGAATAGTGCTATGCACGTAGTAAAGAAAGTAGGGAATGGACGGACCTTGTACATTGTTGGATGACAACTTTAATTAATTATAAATTTAAATGTATTAATACAAGGGAGCTAATGCAAAAAAAGGAAATATTACATTTCTGGTTATATCTCTTGAATTTATACTGCTGAATTCATTCCACTACTGATCATATACATGTATCTTCAGGGTTTGATCTTTGAAGAGCGAACGTTTTTTGCGCCTTACACGAGTTCCCTGACAGGCCTCTAGCTTCCAAATTCTTTCTCAAATATTAATCTAAAGAGTGCGCACTTGAATGCATTGGCGGTTTCTCTCTACGGGTTTGTCTACGCAAAATCGCGCACATCATTGGATTATTGTCAAAACACTTTACAATAGATAAGAATTGATACACCACATCTATGTAAGAAGGAAAGAAAAAAACCCAAAAAAAACAACAACCCCGGACAATATTAAATAGCATTTCTCGAGCGATTGGTTGGCTTTAACTTGAACGAATTTGAATTACGTGAAATGGAAATGATGAAACCGATCATTCACGCACGTGTTTACTTCCGTTATTAAGTTATGTCTGTCGACGCAGCTGGAAATATTTGCGTAATGTAAAACAACAAACAAACAGCCACGCAAGCCAAAAATTAATTAATAAATATAACAAGAAAACGAAAGCAACCAAACAAATAACACTAACAGCGCTAGATCCAACTTTTTGTAACACAACACCCAAAACTTTCTTATTCTCTCTCTCAGTCCTCTATCTAGATCAAACATATTGATTTTACAACACCAATAAATTGACGAGAATCCCCAATATATACATGTGTACTCATGTTCAACTAAGACGAATCGACTGACGACAAATAGTGACTGGATACAGGAGTTATATATTATATAGATATATTGCACTAGGATTATTTTTCTTAGTAAGTACACATACACTGTATAAAGTTGTACTCTTTTTCCTCTTTTCGTTCACATCACAATGCATTCGCTAAACGTGGAGGTCGCTGTTATTCCTCTTCTGTCCCGTAGACTAGAGCTTGACTTTCAGTCCAGAGGTACAGTTCTTGACCATATTGCTCGACGTTCAGTTGGACCTTGCCTTAGGGCCAGACCCGTAGATCTAGCACATGTGCGGTGGTCTCTTCCATTCCACATAAAAATAAAAGCACTTCAGGGATGGGGTTAAGCTAATTTTTTTGTGATAATAATATTATGGCATATATAAGGCGGCAGTGTAGATAGAAAAGGTTACTACATGCTGGTTGCGTTCGAGTTGTTGATACGTGTACTGATATAAATCTTTGCACCTGGGGCTATTTTTGAATATCTATCCAATCGTGACCTTTCTTTCCTCAAATGCAGTACATGTATTGTGAATAGATCTATTTCTCTGGGCCTCGTTCGCTGCTTTCTCGGCACGCTCGTTTCTTGGATCCATTGTAGTGTGAGGCGGATTTTGTCATCAATTTCTTGCAGCTCTTTTTTATCAGGATGGAAGAAAAAAGTTGCACTTTGAAAGGGATTCGATTTCCCTATCAAATAGAATTATGGCAACGCAACATGTGGTACTAAAACTAAAATTGCCATAATTGGTAAAATTTGCAAGCAATGTCAAAAATTGCATGGTGAATATTGCAAGAATAATATTAATTTAAAAAACAATAACACTATTAACAGTTGTTATTAAGGCAGGCTACGGGGTCAGATTTTTGTGTGTGTGCGCGTGTCTTACCTTTTTCTCTGAAAGAAATGCCTGAGCTTTGTCGCTGTCCTCGTCGAAAAGTCTGTTTATTAGATCTGTTTCCATAACTCCTGGACTCAATGCCTAGAATGATAATAAACCAGAAGCAAAGTGCATTAGAAATTGACACATATACTATGTATTACGATTTATTGGCCTTTTCAGAAGTTGTACTTATCAACTGATCATGTTAATTAATGTTAGTGTAAATAAATTGTTAAAGTAACTTTAAGCCATAGAAAAAACGCTGGAATGATCAACAGAAGAGTTTAGAACAGAATAATATTACATATAGAGAAGATCAAGATTGATGAATTATCATATCGTATTTACATATGATTTAGATTTATACTGGTACTGGTACAAATTAAGATATTGTACATGATAATATTATATTATATTATATATTATATATCGATAAATAGCAATATCGTTACGGGTATTCTTGTTTGTGTCTACATGTATATCGATATATATATATATAGATACAAACACGAATACCTGTAACGATATTGCTGTTTTTTAAATGTATTCATACTACTCCCACTTAACATAGAACATACACGATA
>JASKDV010232096.1:0-27917 GCA_032466395.1 Aegires albopunctatus | reverse complement strand
GTACGCGAAAACAATAGAGTCTCAGAAGACTTTCGTTTGTTGGAAATCAAAGAAATATGTGCCGTAGTCATGACTTGGCCGGTAAGAGGATAAGGACGGTAAGGGGCAGAGTGACTCTAGATCACAACTTTAGAGAGGCATAAATGTTTGTTTTTTTTAAATTAGACCAAAGACAAAAAGAAAATTAGCAAAGAGTTATTTGAATAGAGGTTGGTTGGGAAGGGATGAGTGAGGCAAAATTTGCACACACCTTAGCCTGTGAGGCAATATAAGCCTGGTAGAGATCAGCATACTGTTGGCAAATGCCCAACCATTCTTGCTCTTTTTCTCTCAGGGATTTCGAAATATTGGCCAGTTGAGTGTTGAGGTAGCTTCTGTCCTCTGCTAGCTGGCTGATCTAGAAATAGAAAACGTTCACAAAAAAGAAATGGAGACAGTATGAGGATAATCAACAAAAAAAAAGAAGAAGAAGAAGAAAATGAACAAATAAAAAATGAGGATACTGTATGATATTTTCTGAAATGTGCAAAATGGAATTTTGGTGATGAATGATATTAAAGGTGACTACAAAATTATCTTCTCAACAAAATCTTATCTTATGATAATTGGATAGGAATGGGGGGGCTGCTATTTCAAATTAAAAAAAAAATAAATAGCAATACAATGAATTCATGACATTTGTACAACTGGGAACACAAACAATTGTTTCTCTTTTAATCCATACATTAAATTAACTGTGATGACTGCTGAATTCATGTCCATATTTTAGTAATAATCTAATACACCAAACCTGTAATTCTGTTTGGTTTGGGATTCCAAAGAAAAAACAAATCTACCTGGACTGCTTGCTGTTGGCACCGAGCTTGACTCTGTTTCAGGGTGTGGTGTGCTTGATTTAACTCAGAGGCTGCAGCATTCTTTTGATCCAACACCTGGGCAAACTGGGTTTGCAGTGTAATGTGCTCCTGGTGAAATTTAGAACCAGCCCCTCCTCCACTTTGGACTGCTTGTAGCTGTGACTGAAGGGATTTGTTATCAAACTCAACTTGCTGGAGTGTTGCATGGACCTACGGGAAGGGAGGATGGCAGTGAGGTCACAAAATGATGAAGATGCTCTCTTTCACATGACATTACAAATTATAATTGATTGCATGCAATATTTCAAGTGTTATGATTTTCAAACAAATTAGCAATTTTAATACCATGAACAGCGATGAGGTAAACATTTTCAATAGTAGCCTATGCAACATGAAATACAGTATACCAAAATATACAATACATTTCATTTGAGACCTCCAGAATAGATTAAATGATTTTAATGAATATTTATAACATATGAGCAAATGCATGCTTGATTACTTGAAAGTCATTCATAACCAAAAAATAAATTAGGGATGATTCATCCTTTGTAGCTATTACTTAGAAGAATTTTTGTATCAATTTCACAAAAAAGGTAATAATAGTAATGATGATGATGATAATGATGATGATAATAATAACAATATGGATAATTTAAATAGAATAATAAACATACCTGATCCAATTCTTGCTGGAGATGTTTATTCTCTTCCATGGAATTTCCCTCCATTCCTTCTAAATCTTCCACACGACGTTGAAGAGTTTCTTTCTCTCTTTGTATGTGTTCCTGGTGTTCCATATTGAAAGTAGTTTCATGTTCTTTGGACATGAGTTCCTGAATACGTGAGTGCAATTCCTCTATCAAGCAAGCCATTTGACTTTTTTCCTCCAAAACCTTTGTAAAATCATTGTTCAAAGAATCAAAATCAGCCTCTAGAGACTTGACAGTGTCAATTTTTAAATTAAAACTATCTAGCTTTTTCTTGAGAGTTTGACTTTCAATTTGTAAAATCTCGTGGTCTTCTTTCAATGCGGTGTAGCGATGTCCTATACCCTCCAGCTCTGACAGCTTTTTCTCCTGCTCCATCAAATTTTGCTCTAGAGAAGTGATGTGTTCTGTTTTATGCTTAATGTCATCTGCCTTTCTTTCCATCTCATCATTAAGGGCTGCCATGGCCATGGTTTTCTCCTCCACCAGTCTATGCAGCTGATCTGATGTAGAATCATTCAATGATGGCATTTGCTCCAAAGAGATAGGGTCCCCTTGGGATGCTGGCACATAAGCACCTGATTCTATCAAATCACTCAGCCTTTCAACTTCTTTCATTAGAAGATGCTTGTCTGTTTGGAGGGCAGACAATTCACCATGGGCTTCTTCTAAATCATGACTTAATATTTTCTTCTCCATTTGAGCAGATGCTAAATCTTTCTGGACGTCCTCCAAATCTTGTTCCAAGAGAGTCATCTCTTCCATTTTCCAGGTAAGGCCATTAACTTCATTTTTCAGTTGTTGGTTGGACATAATGGAATCTTTAAGCTCTTCTTTCAATTTCGTCAGTTCCTCTTCATGCTGGGTAGCACTTGCTTGCACTTCTTTTCTCTTATCTTCTGATTCTCTTAAATGTGGATCTTGAGATATTTCTTGTGCTGCCATCTGGCTGCGCATGCTGGCAATTTGAGCATTTAGAGGCTCAATAGAATGGCTCAGATCATTCACCTGTTGACTGAGGGCTGTCTTCTCCCTTCTTAAAGTTATCAATTCTTCTCTTACGTCTTCAAACTCTTCAATGAGCTCATCTCTTTCCTTCTGCACATCTTCTAACTGAGAAATTATCTCAGGGCTTTGGGAGGGATGGCTGTTCTCTCCACATTTCTTCAACTTGAATTTCAATTCATCCACTTCACGCTTCCAATTGGTATTGGTTTTGGTCAGAGTTGATGCAAGTTCTTGATACTCAGCATTATCATTAGACAAACTGTCATACTGTGACCTTAGAGACTCTAGTTGGCTTGCTAATGTTAAAATTTCAGTTTCTTGCAATGCCTTTGAGTCATTTGTCTCTGCCTGTTTCAGTTGGTCTTCCTGGAACCTTTGGTGCATCTCTCTGACTTTTTCTGATGCAGCATCGGCTCTGTCCCTTTCAGCCTGAACAATTTTCCCTTGCCTCTCTATTTCTTCTCTCAGAACATTTAGCTCTTCAACTAAAGAGGCTTTCTCTTTTCTGTGATCTTCAATTTGTGCCTCTCCACTCCTCTGTTTTTCTCTTTCATTTTCTAATTCTTCAGACATTTTCTCTGTCATGTCATGTTTTATTTGATCTGAAACTGACTTCAGATGTGCTAACATCTCAGCTTTTTCTTTCTCATTTTCCTGTTTTGCCTTTGCTATTGCAGATTCCAACTGAGTGACTTCATGGGTCCTATTTTCAAGCTCTTTTGAGAGATCTTCAACCATCTTTTCTTTGTCTTCAATTTCTTTTTGTAGATGATCTGTTTTCCCAGAATCTCCTTGTATATTTCCAGCAAACATTTTCAAATGTTCCACTTCTTTGTTGCTCTTTGCCAAAAGAGACTCTTGGGCATCACTTTTTTCTCTTAATTTCCCACATTCTTCAGTTAAGGTAACTATTTGGTCATCTTTGTCCTTCAATCTCTTTGAGAGAGTTGAAAGATCTGATGTCAAAATAGCAATATTATTTGCTTGCTCTGCAGTGGTTTTTTCCACCTCCTTTTTAAGGGTTTTCAAGGATGAATTCTCATGAAACAGCTGACCATTGTGAGTCTCAATTTCCCTCAGCTTTTGATGCAATGATGAGAGCTGTTCTTCAAGTCTCCTCCTCTCCTCTCTTAGTCCCATATCGTGGTAGGGCCCACCTTCTCTTGCTGCAGTTTGCTGTAATTCATCCACCTGATGAAAAAAGATATGAATCAGATGCATTATTTTATGCTATTTCTCAATGATTTTGGATCATATTACAAATTTGAATTTTAAGCACCATTTAGTCTGAATCTGTGAGGCATATTTGATTTGAATCTGAATGAATTTAAATTAACAAAATTGAATAAGATATAATGATTAAATCAAATAAGTAAGGACCCTTTCTTAAGATAGTAAATAAATATTTCCATTATGTAAAATCTACCATAATTATGCAACACCTGTGTGAATGCGAGTTCAAAATGCCTTTTCAATGGTACAAATAATCATACAGTGAACCCATCACATTTAAGTTTGATTACAATCATTTTAGAGTGCACAGGTATTTATTATCAAAGTGATAGTCTTACCTGGATTTGCAGTTTGTCATTCTTGTCCTTGAAGCTCTTCAATTTGCCAAGCATTTTCTCACATTTGACCTCTGATACTTGCAAACGGCTCTTTGTTTTCTCATATTGACTTTGAACTTCTTTTAGCTTTTCATTGACCTCTTGGAGGCTTTTATCTTGTGGCTGACTACTTAAGGTAGGAGCTGATGCCTGCTGGAAACATTCCTCTACAACGATAGGCTTCTCCTCTACAACAGCCTGCCACTGATCAGGTTGAGATTCACTTTGGGCTGACTTGAGAGTAGCCAATTCTTCATCTGCTTTAGATAGCTGGGACTTTAAACTGCTCACTTCATTCAATGCCCTGTCTCTATCAGCTATGACAGCCTTTAGATAATCTTTTGTCTCTTCCTGAGACATCTGGGTATCCATGACAACCTGCTGCATTCCCTCTAGCTCTCCTCTCATGGAGTCCATGTCGACAAGTAGCTGTTCCTTTTCCCCCGTCAGGGTAGATAGCATTTTCTGCAAATTCTCATATGAAGCCTGAACATTTTCAACATGGGCCAGTTTTTCAGTCACCACAGCTTCCATTTTCCTGGCAATGGTCAATTGATGATCAAGGTCCTGGTGGAGTTGATCTCTTTGATCTTCAATAGCTCTCTTATCGGCAAGTGTTTGATCCAACTGTGCTTGAATATTTGATATTCTATCCTCCTCCCCCTCTGGTGATTGAGATGCCTTAAGAGAGATGATTTCCTGATTCAGCTCTTCCACCTTACTCTGATAGTTGGAAAGTTTCATATCATAAGATTCTTGGTCGGGTGTCTCAGCTGGAGCATTGTTGGAATCCAACTGTTCTTCTAGCTTTTTAATGACAGTTTGTTGATCCTCAATCTGTTGCCGGCACTGTTGTAAGGTACCATTCAAACTGTTGACCTCCTCTCTATCTCCTTGCTCCTTTGTGGCTTTTACTTCCTCTATCTGTGACTTCAAGGAATTGATTGTTTCATTCTTTTCTTCTAATTGTGCATTTTGACTCTCTATTTGTTTCCTCATGTCATCTGATGCCTCTTCCTCCCTGGAATCCGGCACTGTGGTTAATTCAGATACTTTCTTTTCAAAATCTTCCACCTGTCCATTAAGGTCACTTATTTGAGATTGAAGACTTTGTTCTTGAATTTCAGATTCTGTTTTCTGTTGTTTGAGAAGATCTTGGAGATCTTCATAGTCCCTTTTCTTTGTTTCAATTTCTTCCTGCAAGGCTGATATGGTTGAGGTTGATTTCAGCATGAAGGCCTGATGATCATCTGCACTAGTCTTTAGTTCTTCAATAGTTTCCACTGCCACCCTCAACTGGTGTTTCAGTTCTTTCATCTGCTGGTCTTCTTGCATCTGAGCTGCTTGGAGAGCCTCTAGCTCTGACATGAGACTGAACAATTTCTGATCTTTCTCTTCCAGGCTGTTGTGCAAAAGAGAAATGTCTGTTCTCTCCTTGGAGAGGTTTTCAAGTTCTGCAGTCAATTCTAATATTTTTTCATGTTTGATAGAATTTTCTTGCTCTACACTTCCTAAAAATGTCTTCCACTGATTAGCTTGCTCTGTCAAAATCTCACACTGTTTCTCTAATTCTTCTTTAGAAGTTTGAGCATCTGCTTGAGACCTCTCCATCTCATCTTGTAAAGTTTGATAGGACTTCTCAATTTCACTTACAGTTAACTTCAATCCTTCTTTGATTCCTTCAAGTTGATCAACCTCATTTTGTTTCTGTTTCAAAGATGATTCTGCTTCAAAAGTAGCATTAGTTAAAGCCTGCACTTGCTGTTGAAGCTGGTCACAGCATTCCTGGTAGGTGACTACTTGACTTCTGAGACTCTCCATTTCTAAAGACATATCCTCCCTGCCAGAAGGTGGTGACATACTCAGATTTCTAGCAGTGCTAATTTCCATCATCTCCTCCACAGGTTGCCTTACTTCTTCCTGAAATTCTTTGAGAGCTTTGTTTTCTACATCTTTAGGATCAGGAGACAAATCAATTTGGTTCTGACCTTGATCTGCCTGCAAGGCTGAGAGCTTGGCTAGAAGTTCTTCCTTTTCCTTGCTGACTTGATTGAGCTCAGCCTTGGTTTCTTCCAGAGACTTGTTTGATTGACCCAGATGCAACTTTATCTTTTTGGCAGTGGCTATGGCTTTCTTGGCCATAAGTTCCTTATCCGCCACCTGTTTTTCTTTTTCAGCTAAAGAGGTTTTAAGAGCAGCATAATCATCTGATGAAGATGGAGCACTATCTGGCTCGATTGGCTCCTGCTGATTCTGGGCTTGACTTTCCAGGTGCATCAGCCTCTCCTCCATCTCCTGCAAGTTTTCTAGCAAAGAATGTATCTTCTGGTCCTTTCCATCCACCTTATTAACAACAGATTGGAGCTGAAGGAATAGGAATAAAACATTTCAAAGATTATTGATGAAATTAAAAATACATGTATAATTGTAGCATATTTTGAGATTATACAAGGGACAGTGGTCCAAACAATTAAAAAAAAAAAACCTCAGCAAAACAACCAAACCTTTGTAATTGGTAAACAAGGAAAACTTCTAAAATCTTCATATCCCCTCTAAGAGAGGAAGTGGCAGAGCAGAAGTGGAGAGAGGGAAGGAGGAAGGGAGAAAAGTTGTAACTATATTGTATTATGTCTTCTCTTGACTTATATATTTATCTAATCTAATACTATACTTTATTCAAAATCACTTCATATATTAGCACCTTTACCTTTGATAAAATTGATATACAATTAAAATCATTGGAAAAATTTTAATAACTTTTATGAGACTTAGTCTCATTCATCCTTGGAATAAATTAATAAACTTTCATATATTCAGTAGGTAATTGTTTTTTTAAAGGACTTACGTCTTGAGATAAAGTTTCCTTTGCTGATGTCAAATTCTCTATTTCTTCTATAGAGGCTTTCAATTGACTCTCTTTTTCAGCCAACAGTGATTCTTTTTCAGCGAGATTATTCTGAAGGGAAGTCGCAGCAACCTTCTCTTCCTCAGATGAGACAGACTGTTCATAAAGAACCTTCAGTTCATCTTTAAGTGCAGATTTTTCTTCAGATATGTTTTCTACATCTTTCCTGGACTTCTCGAGTAGCTGTTCTAGCTCATTTAATTTGAAATTCAAGGACACTTTGTCATCTTCTAAAGCTATTTGTTTTGACTCAAGCTCTGCTATCTGCTCTTCTTGTGCTGAGGATGCTTTGCGGACTTCTTCTTTTTCACTTTTTAGCTGATCAACTTCATGCCTTGATTCCTGAATTTGTTGGCACAAATCTGTTTTGTCTGACTCTAAATTTTGCAATAGTTCTTGCAAGTTGGCAACCATTTTTTCGAAATGTCCCTGTTCTTCAAGACGCTGTTTGTCCTTGTTTTTCAACTCTTCCTCTGAAACTTTTAAGGCTTGGTTGAGTGATTCCAGTTCTTTAACTTGATTGTCTGACCTAGACTCTGCTTCATTAAGTTCCTCCTGGATCTTTGTTAAATTCTGCAATGTAATGTAAGAGAATGATAGATTGTTTCATATTTGACCAAATTCGATACTTTATATTAATCATAAAGCCACTTCGGTTATGCTTTGCTAAGACAAAGGATATATTTGCAGGGAAATGCAATAACAATATATCTATATTTTCAATTATTTTTTCATATAAAAAGAAGAAAAAGAAAAGAAATAAAAAATTATTTTTTCCTGTTTTGTAAATTACAGAAAAATTCCTGTTTTACTCTTTATGATCTAAAATTCGACATGATATAAAATTAAACTTTGCGATATGTTTCAATTTTCCATTAGGCCTATTTAAAAGAGTTATCAAATACTATATCTATATGCAAAGTTCGTTTATAACTTATATAAATTATTGAACACAACTATGGTACGAGTAGGTAGAAGAGAAGAAATGCATGCTTATGAGACTATTTTTTCAAAATATAATCTTTAAAAGGGCATGCCAGTAAGGTAAGAAGAGTTGCATTCATCGTTGATGTATAATTAAGTTGTTCTACAAGCAGGCTAGTGATAAATGGAAAGCACTGAAATGATTAGTAACATACCCAAATCCAACCTATGTCTGTCAATGTACCATTTCACATTTTTTAAAATTATCATTATTAAAAATTTTGGGGTGTATTTACTTTTCCCATTTGTTGGAGTTAAAATTGGGTGACTCTATGTCATTAAATATTTCAAATGTTTAATTTTTTTTAGTATTCATGGCAGCACTCTTAATTACTACCATGACAATTTTTATTCTGATATACCCTTTTGTATGAATTTAAATCAAATAATGAGTTCCTTACAAGAAGAGGCTTATTTGAGTTATTAATGACAATTCTATTTGCCAGTTTAAAAACAAATTGCATATTTCTTATGTTGTTAGTTATATTGTTATTGTTTTATGATTATTTAGTGTATTTTCTCTTGTTAATATATATATATACCCCTTTATATATATATCATCAAACCAGGACACAGACATAACGTTTAATGTTCAAATTTTATGGATCAAGCAGGATTAAACAAATGCATTACAAAGAGCAAATTATGGTTCTTTGCTTTTTTCTTTTTCTTCTTTCTTCTCATCTTCCTTCCTATCTCCTACTTATTTTTAGTCTACCTATGATTCTAAATTTCTCTTTCTCCCCTCCCCTTTTCCCTTAAATTTTTTGTTTGTTTATCAATTATCTTATTTCCAATAATTTGACATGCTTGCTGGGTTTTCTGATTGCTTTGCTCATATGTCTTTTATAAAATGACCATTTAATCTCCTTTACATGATTATGAGAAAGCAAAATCATCATTATGTAACAAATCTTTTCTTTCTTTAATTTTTTCTTTTCTGTACACCATCTTCTTTTTGATCAGATAAGAGAATCAAAGAAGCATGCATAAATACTGAATAGGTCGTAATAAGACATGTAGAGAGAATTATCAATTATAAGGCGGGTAAATTCTTCATGTCATGAAAAGAAATGTTAATCAATTATCAAAGACACATGACCTGTCACTCTGTAGAGTCAATACAATGGGCTAAATCACAGTATTGTAAAAAGACCCTTTCACAAGAATAAAAAAAAGGTAAACTTAAATCTTCATAGTGAATCAATTACTGTGACACGGCATTATATTCAGGTCATATGCATTTATTAAAGAAACATATCTTTTTATTTTTAAGAAACTAAGAAGAACATGGCCCCCTTTATATTTTTATCAATAAATCATGATGAGAAGGGGTATGAAATTCATAGCAAACACCTTGACAAGTCAGACCTGTAGAGTCTAGGAAATAAATAATTACCATCTACTACAAGCATGAAGATTTATTTATGTATATGTTTCTGAAAAGGATTCTGGTATCTTGCAAATAGTTCAGTATCACCTCAAAATTCTACTGTGCTTTATCGTCTTCCCGTTAAAATATAAAAAAAAAGAGGTAAACAATCAAATAGCCCCAGTCTCAGCTTTACCCACGTGACGCCACTGTTACTACATATCACAATGTAATCAAGGCTAGGAAAAAAGCAGTGTAGTTGGAAATTATAAACCATAACTCTGCCATTAATATAACATGGAATACAAGCAACAAAAAACTCAAACATAACTACATGTATCACAATTTATATCACACCCCATTTTCACAATTTATGATGTTTGTTTTCATTCACCAGTTCTTCCTTAAGTCGGAATTTTAAAAAAAAATTTTTAAAGCAAATAACATGCAACAAGAACTAGAAATGCAGCGTATGACCATATACATTTTCCCAAAAGCTTGGAGCATAACAAATTTGGCCATGCAGCCTTCTTTGAAAATAACATCATTAATCGTAAATCATCGTAAAAGCCCAAATTTGCTTGCATTTAAAATCTTTTTTAAAAAGTGATAAAAACTTTTATTCACATAATGACGCAAGAGAAATTTGATTGAATGCAATCCACATACTGGCTAGTGTTTAAAATCTTGTTAAAAGGAGATTCAATGGGTAAAATAATAGAAAGTCAATGCAATCCAAATACAAAGCAATGTTGTCAATCCACAACCAAAAATTTGGAATAGAGAAAAAAGCCTTTTCATAAGAGACAATTGTATTTGCTGGTGATAAATCAAATTTTTTCAAAAGGATACATTATATTTGCATTTGGGCAGGAATTTTAAAACAAAAGAGAAGGAAACGATGCAAGTCAAGGGATTAATAAATCCGAAATAATGTCTTGAAAAAAACAACATGCACATTAAAGTAATGAATTATGTCTGACCGTCCCACTAAGAAATAAACTTGAAAATGGTTGATAAAGTTAGGAAGCAAAATTGAACAAAGCATTTAGCACCAAAAAAAATAATAATAGCCAAAACTTATGTGTGCAATTTAATGTAGAAGGGGCTAAAGATTTGATATATAAAAAATAAAGTACATTTTCAGTATTGAGAATATTGATGGGAATAAAAAGAGAAAAGACCCCCCCCCAAAAAAAATAAATAAAAAAAATAAAATAAAATATAAAAAAAAACAACAAATAAACAACTAACCAACCAAAAACAAAACAAAAGCCCAAAAATATACAAGCAATTGAAACTTCATCAACTTTAAATATTTTTTCTTAGGATTCATATAAAAGTTATAACGTAAAAAAAAAATAAAAAAATCAGCTTATTTCTTAATGGGACAGGCCATAATAAAAATGGTTAAATATAATGATTACGAGAATGAAATTGGTTATGAGTGACATTTCATTTTATATACCGATATATTCTTTGAGCCCATTCACTTTTGATACATCATAAAATTCTATATCAAACAGTGAAAGCCTGCCAAATTGCCATTCCAGATATTTTCAAATTTAAACTTGTAATACCACTAGTAGCAAATGCTTCAGTTCACAAGTCAGAGAATTGCTGATGGGAAAATCTTTCAAGCATTCAAAGTTCAACATATCATTCAATTCAAAGCATCTGGTGCATAACTTAATAGAAGAAAACCAATTTTTAGTTTGATTTTCTGAAATTTTTGTTGAACCTGAGATGAAAAATGTTGCTAATCTCGAGTAGCCATATTGCATTTACATATTATCCCTTTGTTGCACAACATGTAAAATATTTTATTTTAACTATATATCTAATTTATTAAAGATATAGTTATGTCGCCATTTTATGAGCTTCCCGAAAATGTCATAGCATTATCATTTCTCATTCTTGAGTTATCTACGTTTGAATTTATAGTATTTTATTGAAAAATGGGTTGAGTGGGGGAGCAGTGGACAATATTTTGCAGTAAAAAGGCTCAACACAATGAACGGTGTCAAAATGCATCAACATGGGTTAATGTTGGTACGTTATAAAATGTTTTATGAAAGTACAAAAGAAATTTTGATTAATTTGTCTTACAAGTACAAGGCAGAATTAATTACCATCAATTATGCCGGACTCATATGACCCGTCAGGCAACAAAGGGTTATAGCATAAATGCAATAGCTATGATAAGAACCATATTGACGGTACTGATTTGCTCTAATAATATCACCCAAAAAATGATTATGCCAGTGTGCAATTGAAATTAAATGAGTGAAAAAAATTCAAACTATTACTTTTGAAATGATTAAATGCTTATATTTGTTATTATAGTCATTAAGAGTCTTACATCTTTGTTTTTGGCCTCTTGCAGCGCATCAGTGAAATGGCTGATTCCTGTACCCAGCGGACTGTATGCTGCCTGCAGAGTCTCTTGTTCAAAATGTTCATGTACCTCCTGACCTTGCATAGGCTGGCTAGACAAGCTGTGTACAGGGATACTTGTTTTGGCAATCATTACATCAGGATTTTGCGCTGTCATAGAAAGCTGTGCTGTAAGCTCCATGATTTGGGACTCAGCTGCTTCATATTTCTTGGTCAGAGCTACAAGTTTTGCATCTTTCTTCTTTAAAACTCTATGCTGAGCTTTAATTTTTTCAAAGAGCTCTGTTAATTTTGAAGCATTTTGTGAAGATGAATCTTCAGAGACATTGGCCTCTGATGGTATTTCATCTAGCTGGTGTTTTAAACGTAAGTTTTCTGAGCTGATCTCTTCTATAGATTGTTGAAGCTGTTCATGCTGCTGGTGCAACATACTGTTTTCCTCTCGTGCTTCATATAAAAAGTTTTCTGAAGATTTCCAATTTTCAGTAACTAAAGCGAGCTCTGTATTTATTTGCCCAACTTTATCTGAAAGAGTAGACAATTTTAAATCTTTCTCGTTGAGGGCAGATTTCAGGGAGTCAACTTTAGATTCAAGATTATTGGATTTCTCTTGCTCATTTATTAGCAATTGATTACAAGAATTTATTTGCGATGATTTGTCTTCAATTTCCTGTGACAACTGTTTCTTTAACATTTCTATTTCAGTGGTGTGATGAGCAATGTTCTGTTGGCCTTTTTCAACTTCTGCTTGTAATGTTTCGATTTTAGAGAGACTTTCACTGAAGCTCAAATCTTTACTTTGAAGAGCCTGGACCTGATCTGCACATTGGGATCTGAGCATCTGGTTTTCTTGCATCAGCTCATCTATATTCTTCTGGAGCAGTATCACTGAGTTTTCTTTATCACTATTTGCAGCATTTAGTTGATCTTGAAGCATGGTTAATTGAGACTGCAAATTCCCCACTTCCAGCAGTTTTTCATTCTGTTGCTCAGACAGGCGCAGTTGAAGATCATTTACCAGCTCTGTCAAGGATTTCTCAGAAGATGTTTCTTGTAAGACTGAAATTGTATGTCTTTGTTCATTGATGATGTGATCCTTTGATTCGAGCTCATACTTAAGGCTAGCAATTTCCGCATTATAGGTATCTGCAAGTTGGGCTTTGTCCGACACAACAGCTAGCTTCTCTTTTAGTTCTTGAACGGATTTCTCTCTTGCAGTGATGTCATTGGAGACCATTTGCAATCTTTCTTGAGACATCATTTTGTCTTGCTGCTCTTGGTTCAGTTGCTCCTGAAGTTGCAATTTGTTCTGATTGATCTCATCATTTGATGTGTGGGCTGAATTTAAATCTTCTTGGAATTTCAGAAGTTGCTGACTTTGAGTATTCAGCTGATTGCTCACATTATCCAATTGTTCTTGAAGGTTTTTGTTATCAGAGGTTAAATGATCAACCAGTCTTTGAGAATTACCTAATTCCTCTTTTAATACTCCAATTTCTTCAGTAAGCTGCTGCACCATCAATTGTTGTTCGCCTAACTGACTCTGTGACAACTCATATTGTTGGTTCCATTGTGTTACGAGGTCCATTTGGTATGCTAGGTTGTTTTGTAGGTTCTGGCAGTGCTCTTTAAATTGGGCAACCTCACTTTGCAAGTTATTGAATTGTTCTTGAAGTAACAACATATTCTGATTGGTAGATGCAACCTCGTTTTGTGATTTTTCAAACTGAACGGCAAGGTCATCATTTTCTTCCCGTAAAGCAGAAAATTTAGTCTCCTTCATCTTCAGCAAATTTCTTAAATCATCCACTTTTAGACGAGCTTCGGTAAGATCTTGAGATAGACCTTGCTCAGCGGAGTCTTTCTCTTTTTGAAAACCTTCAATGATGGAATTCAGAGAATCAATGTTAGACTGAAATGCGCTAATCTTTTCCTCGTTGTCATCATTTTTCTCTTTTAAAGAATTGTTTTCTTCTTTCAAAGCGGTTTCAAGACTTTCCATTTCTGTAAATTTGTTTAAATGTTCTTCATTTTTCTTTGCATAAAATTCTTCTGTATTTTTCATCTGCGCCTCAATTTGCCTTAGGTATTCATCAGACCCCTGCTTTGAAATGTGAAAGCTTGAAATTTGTTCATTGGCAGTATGAAGCTGTTGCTTAAGTGCTTCTTTCTCCTCCTGAACATGTCTTAACTGTTGGGCAATTGCCTGAAGTTGACCTTCATGAGCAGTTTTCTCTTGTGCAACTTGCTCATAAGCCATTTGCAAAGCAGATAATTGTTCCTGACCATTCATTTTCTCTGCCTGCAGTAGTTCAATTTTCTCTTGAAGATTTGTTATTTTAAGCCTGGACTCCTGCAAACGATTTTCCAATTCTGCATCTTCCTCTGATTGCAATTTGGAAATTTGACTTCTTAAATGCTCAACTTCCTCTTCAAGTAAAGCTTTTGCTTTGATTGTTTGCTCTAGGTGAGTCCATGCCTCATTGCATTTCTGTGTCATCTGTTCTAAGTTCTCTTTAAGATGAGGTTGCAATTCCTTTGTCTCTGCCAATTGTTGAGACAAATGTTTGTTTTCCTTTTGCACGTTACCTAACCAGGTTTGAGTGTCTAACAGCTGTTTGTCAGCATAGCCTTTCTCTTCTACCATTAATCTGACAGATTCAGCAGTCGAGTACAGGAAATCTTCTCCAGCAAATTGCTCCACCACCTGGGAGTCTACAATGTCCCGAATATCAAAAAGGCAATTTTCAAGGGCCCTCTTGTCCCTTGCTAAAAAGTGGACCTCTTCTTGAGCATCTTCAATGTCATGCCTTAAGTTCAAGTTTTCATCCTCTACTGCGTCCAGCTTGACTTCAACATCCCTCACGTTCATTTCAAGAGCATCCCTTGCCAGCTCACTTTGTCTCAGCTTTTCGTTCAGTTCCCGAACATCCTCTCCATACAGAGTCGATTGACTGTCAAACCTGGATAACACAAGTGATGCTTTTTCAGATGTCATTGATTCTTGACTTGTTGCAGCAGACATTCGACCTTGGTCTGCTTGAAGATGTTTGATCTTTTTATTCAAAGAAAGCAGTTGAGCATCCTTCTTCTTTAACAGCTTTCTAAGGCCATATACTTCTGCCTTATGATTTTCTTCCTTTTCCTCTTTCTCATGGTTACTTTCAGCACTTTTTAACGGAGTTGAGTGTAGAGGCATTACTTCTGCCTCTACTATGCTTTCATCAACCTCAGAAAGAGAGGACATCTCCTGGACAGACGAAATTGAAGAATCTTTCTTAGGTGTGCTCGCATTGATACGTTTTAACAGGGATGATATTTTGGCATCTCTCTTTTTCAACGTCTTCTTCATTTCTGTTATCTGAGACTGAGCAGGGTCCAGTTCACCTTTCAACTTTGCCAACTCTCCAGTCAACTCCCCAATCCTGCTGCTGTTCTCATCCTGAGTGCCATACATTTCTTTCATAACATTTTCCATTATATTAATCTTCTCATCTTTAGCTGTTAGGCTGGAGTTTAATTCCTTTATTGTTTCTTGCTCCTTACGAAGAGAAACTTCCAATTCTTCACATTTCAAAAGCAACGAGTTTTCTTCGTTTACACTGGGGGAATCTGATTGCAGTGACGGTACTTCCTCTGTTGTCTCTTTTGTGTTTTTATATTCATTGAGTTTGATGATTTCTAGCTGAAGCCTGTTAATTTCTGAAGTTGCATTTTCATGATCTGCCTTGTTATTTTCCAATTCCCTTTGCATCTGTTGAATTTGAATTTCTCTCTCATCTAAAGATAATCGTAACTGGTTCATATCTTCCTGATGAGCATGGACAGAGGCCATTGATTCTTCTAATCTTAGTTGTAATTCTTCTAATTTTTGTTTTAGTTCTTGTATAACTTTATTCTTAGACTCCTCGGAGCTCAAAGAATCTTTAAGTTGCTTTTGAGTGACATTTGCATTTATTTTAACAGCCTTGGTCTCCTCTTCCAAAGCAAGATTGGCCTTTTTCAGTTCTTCAGTCCCAAGTCCTTTATCCTGCAATGTTTTGCTCAATGAATTTATTTTCGCTTCTTGTTGCTCATTTAATTCCTTCCAATATATTTCTGCATCACAGAGTTGTGTTTGTAAGCTGATAATTTCTGCATCTTTTTCAGACAGAAGATCTTTCAAAGCATCTTTTTCTATTACCAAACTTTGATATTGATTGTTCAGCTCATGAAATTGTCTCTGTTCAGGGGTCATAGCAGATAATTCTTCAGGACTAGTAAACAAAGGTGAAGAAGACATGATGGCATCTTTCTGTTGAACTTCCTGGACCTTTTCAGTCTGAGCTTTAGATGATTTGCTGGTGGACTTTTTAGCCTTCAAATGAAGTCCCTGAATTACTTTTTCTTTCTTCTTCAAAGTTTTCTCCAATTCTTGCCGCTCTCCTCCAACTTTGACCAAATTTTCTTTCAAGGTGGCAATGATGTTATGGCAGGTTAATAGTTCAAATTTAAGTTGTCCAAGCTCCTTTAATGCACCATCTGCCTCAATTTCTCTTTCAACTGGTTTCATATGCTCCAAATGTCTGGCTTCAGCAGAAACTATCTCTTCTTGAACACTAGGAGGCTGGTTTTCTATGACATGTTCCAATTGCCTGGCTTCAGCAGAGACCATCTCTTCTTGAACACTCGGTGGCTGGGACATTGCATGCAACGTTGGCTCTGGCTGAATCTGTGAAAGGGATACCTGTATGGTAGGCATGATCTCCTTTACCCCAAACCCCTCACCAATGGATATAGAAGCAATGGCAGGATCAGAGACAGAAGTGATATGTTTGGGATGAGAAGGGGCAGAGGAACCAGAACCAGGGTAAAGCAATTTCATGGATTCAAATTGGCTAATTAAAGTCTCTTGATTAAAACAAGTTGTTTCTAACTCCTTTATTCTATTCATGTTAGATAAAATTTCATCATCTTTGTCTGAATTTGAGGCTTCTAACTCAGCAACTGATTGCTTAGAAAAGGCATATTGATCTTGAATTGTTTCTACCTCTTTCTGAACATCAACAAGTTCTTGATTGCTTGAGTTAAGCTGGTCCATCAGAGATGCTATTGTGTCTTTAGCTGTAACTAGATCATCACTAAGGCTTGTAATTTGTGCTTCTAGAACCATTTTCTGCTCGCTTAACACGTTCATTTCCGTCTTAGCCTCAGAAATGGAATTCTCTATTTGCACACAGAGGTTAAGTTTCTCCGCTTCCATTGCTTTCTTCTCTTCTTTCACAGTATTCATTTCTATTAGAACACTTTTGTAAAGATTCTCCAATTCTCTCTTATCATGACAAACTTCGGTGATTTCTGATTCATGATTTTTCTTGACTGCGTCAATATCCATTTCTAATTTTCTCTGCTCTTCTTGAATCAATTGATTATTTCCTTCTGATTCTTCCAGATCTTTCTGTAGTTTGTTAATGGTTCCTTCAAGGTCTTGATATTTTTTCTCATTTCCGATCATCTGGAGATCCATTTTCTCCTTAAGCTTGAGAGATTCTGCTTCTGCCTTTTCCACTTGGATTCTTAATACCTCTTTGTCTTTTCTTGAAGCTAACTTTCCATGGTTTAACTCTGCTTCTAAGCTAAAAACTTTAGTTTCACTGTCCTCCAGACGGCTAGCTAGAAGTATCCTGCTCTCCATTTCCTGATCCTTTTCTTCTTTTAATAATGACAAAGATGACTTGAGTTCTTTAACTTCAAGCTCACATGTAACTTTGACATCATTGATGAGATTGGCACTGACGTCCTTATCTTGGAGAGAATGCTGAAGCTCTTGTTTCTCTCTATTCATGGCATCGATTTCTTGTTGTAATAACTTACAAACTGTTTGTGAGTCCTGTAACTGGCTTTCAGAAACTTCCCTTTGATCTCCAACTTCATTGATCAATTTCAGTAAGTTCTGTTGTTCCTGCTCAAGGCTGTATTTCTCATTACTCAAATGTTCAATATATTGGACCATTAATTTAGCCTTTTCTAAATAAATATCAAGGTTTGATTCTTTTGAATTGACATTGTTGATCTTTACAATAAGACTTTCCTGGTTTTGACTTTCATAATCACCTGATTGCTTTGGCTCTGAATTGGCTGCAATTCCATGTTGCTCATTATCTTCAAAGTCAATAACGTTATTTGAGGAAGAGTTGACATTTGAAAACCTGGATTCATCCTCCAGACAAATATTAAAAAGTTGTAGAGATTTCTGCAATATCTCATTGACTTCATGAAGCTGGGAATCCTTCAACAAGCCAACTTCATTAACTTGCTCTAGTTGTCCCTTATGAGCTCTGTCTTTTATTATCAATTTAGCTTGAATGGATCTTTGAGATTCAACATGACTTTGTAAAGTTGTTAGCTCTGCCACCAAAACCTGATTCTCATGGAGATGGTCTGTTATGATATTTTCCTGTTCTTTGAGTTCACTGATGTGAGAATCTGCTTGCATTTGATAATGCTCTATTTGTTCCTCAAGGGCTTGAGATGATTGTTTTAATTCCTCATATTGGGTAATGGTCTCCTTTTGCTTGGACTCTAACTCAATAATCTGCTGAGATGCAGTTTTGTAAATTTCAAGAGCTTCTTCAAGTTTAGCCGATTTCATAGCCAGAAGTTCTGTCAATCTTGAAATTTCTTGCTCAGCCTTAATCATGCCTGAGTTCCTGTTTTCTAATTCAAGAGTCATTGCAGTCATTCTATCTGTCAACTCAGCTTTGACATCATCCAAAGATTTCACAGTTACTTCTGATGCTTGCTGTTCCTGCTTAAGCAATTGGCACTTTCTTTTCTCTTCCTCTAATGCGGTTACAGTTTCAGAGAGTTCAGCTTGGTATTTGGTTATTTGTGCCAGTATAATTTCTTTTTCTGCATTAGTGTCTTGCAGGGAATTTGACACCAAATCACTCTTTTCATTCTGAAGCAACTGTAGCTGACCATGTTGCTTATCTAATTCTGTCTGCAAGTCAATAATTTCCCCTTGCAGCTCTTCTTTCTCATTCTCTAGAGTAGAGATACATTCAGCTTTTTCTAAACTTATAGATCGTAACTCTTGCAACTTTTCCTCAAATAAAAGCTGTGAGTCAGAAAGTTCTCTTTCCATTGCAAATTTTTCTGTCTGTAGAGTATCAAAAGTAGAACTGAGAGATTTTAAAGCTAAATCACGGTCTGATTTGTCCACATACAAGGACCATAAGGCAGCTTCCCTAGACATTATGTTATCTTGTTCAGCTTCACAATTGTGACTCAACATTGCAATAAGCTGAGCATTGTCCTCAAGCTCTGACTTGTAACTGTCAGCTAAAACCTTTAATTCCTCTTCTTTCACTGATGCATTTTGTTTTAAATCTAAAATTTCATCCTCTTTCAAGGTAACAGTCATCTGCATTTTCTCTATATCTTCTTTTAGAAAGTTGTTGGCTTCAACTTCCTCCCTTAGTTTAATTTTAGCATCATCTAGGGCTTCTTTATCAACATTTGCTGCTGTTCTAATCTCTTGCAACTCTTTTGTAGTGAAATCTGAAACTTGCTTCAAAAAATTATATTCTTCGGCATTCTGCTCCAAGTTTTCTTTGAGGGTATTCACTTCTTCTTTGGCCTCTTCTAGCTCTTCACGAAGCATTATATTACTACATTCTAATTCTTTTTTTTCTGCAGTGATTTGTGTAAGACTGGAGGCAAGAGTTTCTAATTCAAAACTTAGATGATCACTAATGGAGACTTGTTTTTGTATTTTAACATCAGCATTTTTGATAATTTCAAGAGATTCAGACAGTTGCTTTTGAAGTTCAGCAATTTCCTGTTGTAATATCTGCTGAGCATGAAGAGTTTCCTTTAGTTCCTTGGCAAGCAGTTGACGTTTCTCTTTTTCTCCTTGAAGGTCAATCTGAGAAGATTCAATAAGGGATTTTAAGGAACGTAAAGATTCACTCAATTCCTCAAAAGCATTTTTAAGATGTTCCTTCTCTTCAATTTCTTTTGTTATCCTTTGAGTCAGTTCGAACAGTGTGTTGTGGCACACTTCACATGATTCTCTAATACTATGTAAATCCTCTTTGGCAGATTTCAATACTATGCCAGCTGAAGCAGTTTCTTCTTTAACAGATATACAATTTGAAGACAATTCTTTGCACCCATTAACTTTTTCATCTATTTCCATCTTCACTTCCATAACTTTTCCAAGTACTTTTCGATCTTCTTCAACATCTTTTTTAACATCCTGAAACTTTGACTTGCTGTCTTCTAATTTGCTATCAATGTTCTTCAACTCTTGTTTTCTCTTTGACAGCTCTTGACTGATGTTATCTGTTTTCTTTGAAATATTATCTTCCATGCGCTGCCTTTCCTTGGTCCATTTCTGCATATTATTCTTCATTTCCCTAAAACCTTTCTGCAGTTTTCCAGTTTTAGTTCTTTCCTCAAATAAGGCTGTATTGACTCGTTCTAAGTTGTGAGTAAGAGTGTGATCATTGTTCTGTTTCTCTTCTTTCAGGATATCTACCGTCAACTGGAGTTGCTGATTCTTTTCTTGGGCTGTTTTCAAATCTGACATTGCAGTATCTTTTATTTTGACTAGATTCTCAAGCTCATTTTTCACATCTCTGATCACCACATCTTTTCGGGTTATTTCTGATATAGATTCTCCCAATTCACTCTGCACTGCTTCAACATGTTGATGTGAGGCTCGAAGCTGTTTGCTCAGCTCATCTATATGAAGGGTTTTCTCTTGGTGTCGGGATTCTAGAACTGAAATTCTTTTCTCAGAATCTAGCCGAGACCTTTTATTTTCATGTAAATTATCGCGAATATCCTTAAGCGCTGTGGTGAGTTCTTGATAAGCTTCATAAATACTGTCATGTTTGCTTTGAACGTCACAGAGCTGTTCATGCTTTGCTTTCATTTCCTCTTCAAGCTCTGTTATTTTGTCTTGCAAATTACCTGTTTCAACTGCAACCTTTAAAGACAAATCTTCTTTTTCAATTTCATACCCTTCCCTCAGATCTGTCAGTTTCTTTTCTAAATCTTTTATTGCATTTCTATGTAAAATCCTTTCCTGTGAGAAATTCTGCTCCGTCAACAAGTACCTTGTATTTAAAGAAAATAATTTTTCCCTATTTTCTTCCAACTCAGACAGTAAGATTTGGTGGTTTGCAGTTACTTGTAACATTTCATCTGATTTTCCTGTCAAAGTTTCCTTGAGGCATGAAATGTCTTGTTCCAATAATTCAATCTTTTCATTACTTTCTTGAATATGATTTGTTTTTTCTTGAAGGTCAAATCTGAGTTGAGCGCATGTTTCTTCAACATTTGCAATCGTTAAATCTTTTTCCTCTATCACACGGGCCTGATTGGTTACTTCTGACTGCAGTTGAAAGGCTTCTTTCACCTTCTTTTCCTCTTCGGAGCGTAGATTATAAACACTTGCCTCAAGCACTTTATTTTCATTGCTTTTATCAACCAAGTCATCATTTGCAGCAGAAAGTTCTTGCTCAAATTCTACAATTTGTGACTGAAGTTCAAGGATTGTATTTTGGTATTTTGCCTGGAGAGACTCATGTTCCTCTTCTTTCATTCGAAGATCCCTAAATGCATTCTCCTTTTCCTTTTTCTCTTCATTTAAACTGTTTTTCAATTGGACAGCTACATCTCTTTCTTCTTGCAATGAGCCTTGATAAAAAGACTGTGCACTATCAAATTCAGCTTGCATATTTTCTATTTGTGACTTAAGAGAAATCAATTCTTCTCCTTTCATTTGCAAATTCTCATTAAGGTCTGACAGTTGACCATCTTTTTCTTGACATTCATTCTCTGCCTTGTCTATGGCCTGATAGAGCTCAGTAACTGAGTCTTCTAATGATGTTTCAATCTTCGTCTTCTCTTCAGACATCTCATGAAACATTGATGTCACCTCTTGCAATTGCTTTTCCAAGTCAACCTTCTCTTTACTCAACTGGCTATATCTTTGATCAACCTCTTTAATCTCCTCAGACATTGTATTAATCTTCTTTTTTCTGTCCTCCAAAAGCTGCTTAAATGAGGCTGTCATGGCCAACAATGAATGTTCAGTGTCCTGTTGTTTGAGGGAATCTTCCTGCAGTACATTGATTATGGCTGTCTGATCTGAGATAAATGTCTGGAGGGTATCAATAGTATCCTGAAGATTAGCTGAAACAGATCTTAGTTTGTCTGATGTGGATGCAAGATTTGTAGAAAGTTCAAAATTGCTTTCTTGAAGCTGCTCTACCTCTCTTTGTAGATCAGAATGGCTTTTTACTAATTCTGTTTTCTCATCTTCCATTCGAATTCTTGAATTTTTCTCTGCAAGTAAATCATTAGATATACTCTCATTTGTCTTATCTAATTCCTCTTTAGCGCTTTTAAGTCTATCCAAGTCATCAATTAGTGACTGAGCTTTGGATTCATTCTTAGCTAATTGTTCAGTGAGTTCTCTAATGGTAGTGTCTTTCTCATTTTCAGATTTTGATTTTTCTTTATTGATTGCTTGTAATTCTTCTTGAAGCATTACAGCAGTGTTTTCCATGGTCTCAGAGATGGTCCTTTTTTCGTTTTCAATCATACTTTTCTCTTTAGCTAAAACAGAGAGCTGAGTGTTCAAAGTTGATACAGACGATGTCATAGTATCTTCCACTTCTTTCAGGTTGTGCTGCAGGCTCCTTTTCTCCTTTTCTTTTAAATCTAAATGAGTGGTTAAAAGTTCAACTGCATCTTGAAAGGATTTAACCTTTCTTATACCCTCTTGATCATCATGAAAAGAACTACCCCCTTCAGAAAATAAACCCTGCAACTTTTCCTGGGTGATTGAAACAATGCGGTCTTCTTCTCCTTTGAGAAATTCTCTTTCTTGATGAGCTTGTTGAAATTGTTCCTTTAAGTCAGCAACATTTTCCTCCAAAGCTAATTTCATTCTTTTGTGTTCATCTAATGCCTGCATTGCTGTTGCTAGATCAGAGTTTACTTTCTCAAGATCATCTTGAAGGCATTTTACAGTGTTTTCTAAATCCATGATTTTTCTACTGGTCTCCAATTTAGAAGCATCAAATTCAAGCTCAAGATTACTGCTTGTTTGCTTTGCTTCTTCTAGCATCTTGGTAAGATTGCCTTTAAATGTCAAAAGTTCATGGGTTTGGGATTGCAGAGATTGTATTGCTTCATCTTTCTTTTTATTTTCACTTTCAAGATTGTTACATTCTTGAGTTTTATGGCTGAACTGGGTTTTCAGTTCATTCAGTATTACATCTTTCTCTTCTTCATTTTGTTTATTTTGTAAGAGGTTTGTCTCAGTCAATGCAAGACTTTCTTTAAGTTGTTTTATTTCAGCATCTTTTTCTTCTGATAAAGAAAATGTTTTCTTCAAGGATTGTCTTACTCCCTCTAATTCTTCACTTGCCTTAGTAAAATCTGAGTTCAGCTGCTGGATTTGGACTTCATTTTGCTCAATCTCAGATTGTTTCGAGTCTAACGATTTCTCTAATTCTTGCAGAGCTTTGGTTAAGTCTTTATTGTCAGCCAAAGATGATTTCAACTGTTTTTTAACATCAGCTAGATTTTCTGTGATATCATTTTCAGCTGTGATTCTCTTCTCTAGCTCTCTGGAGGTTTCACTCAATGTTGTTTCCACATTTCCTATTTTCACATGCTTTTCTTGCAACTCTGATTCCACTGTTTTCAGTTGCATAGTAATTTCCTCATTTATCTTTTGACACCCCTCCTTTTCTTTAGCCAAATCTGTAATTTCCACTTGAGCTGCAACTAATTGGTCTGTAAGGAATTGATGTTGTGACATGGCAATGTTTAAGCTTTCACCTAACTCTGAGATCTGTAGCTCATGAACACTGTTCATGGCTGTGCTTGTGTTTAATTTTTTCATCTGAAATTCAAGTTTCTTTTGTAGATCATCCCTTGTGTAAATCAAGGAACTTTGGATACCCTGTAAATCCTTTTCTTTTTCTTCAAGTTGCTGTTTTAAATCTGTCAGTGTCTTGTTTTTATTGTCAAAAGTAGAATTAAAATCACTTATTGTCTTCTCTTTCTCTTCTAAAAAAGATGTCAGTTTAGCCACTTCTTCATTCTTGAGGGTGACTTTATCTGTTAAACGCTGGATGGCATTATATTTTTCTTCAACATCCGCATTCAATGATTCAACTGTGGACTGCATTTCCACCTGAAATTTGTTGAGCATCTCCTGAAGTTTTACTGAGGATTCATGTAACTGATTATTTTCTTCTTCAAGGGTGGAAATTTTTTTATTAGCAGCTTCCAGAGCTTCTTCATAGCCAGCAGATTCAGATGTAGCTGAATTAAGATTGTCTTTCAAATTGACTATTTGTTCCTGGAGATCCTCTACCTGAGATAAATGTGAAGCTGACATCTTTTCTGAATTTTGGATCTCTTGTGATTGTCTGTCTCTTTCATCAATTAACATTTTTAAATTATGGTCAAACTCATTCTGCATTGACTCTTTTTCTGCTTTAACACCTACCATTTCTTTGGCTAAGGCATCACAGGATTCTTTCAAAAATTGACCTTGGGACAGTGCCTGATCTTTAGCTATATTTTCTGCTGCCAGTTCTTGGTTCAACTGGTGAAGACTTGATTCTAAATTTTGAATCTTCTGCTGGTACAACCGGATTTCTTTAATGGCTGCTTGTAACTCCAACTGTACTTTAGATGACTCTTGCATCAATAAAGACAATCTCACCTGTAATTCCTCAGCATTTTTATTTCCAACATCAATTGTATTTTGCAATTCATCAATTTTGATTTGCAGACCCTGAATCTTGTCCTCATGAGCTGCCTCTAATGTCTGCTTATCAACACTTGCTCTCTCTTTTATCTTTTCAATTTCTTCATCTTTTTCTGATAAAAGAGTCTTGTTTTCAATAAAGCTTTGATTAACAACAGTAACACATGATTTTAAGCTATCAACAATGTTTTCCAATGAATCCAACATAGAATCTGTACAAGGCATGTCATCATAAATAGGAATATTAAGTAGAGTAGAATGGACTGTTTTTAATGAACAAAATGATTTATGGATAATACTTTCTTTCTCACTGAGCTGCTTCTCTAGGTCAGCCTGGGTAGAGGAAAATAAATACTGATTTTCATCACAACTCTTAAGTAAGGCACTTTTTTCAGTCTGTAAAATATGAACATTTTCCTCTAAACGGGAAATATTGGCTTGAACATTTTCATTGTCTTTGACTAGATTATTATTATGAGACAGTAAGTCTTCATTTTTCTTCTTGGCTATTCTGATTTCTTCCGATAAACTCAAAATCTTTGTCTCTTGTTCCCGGACTGTCCCTTGACTTATTTCCAATTGAGATTTCAAAAGATTTTTTTGCTTCACTTGTTCTGCACCTTCCTTACTCATGTCCTGAAGACGATCTGATAATTCTTTTTCTTTCTCTTTACATTCTTCAATTTCCTTCTTATGATTTTCTTTCTCAGAAATATTTGCTTCATGAGATATGAAAAGATTGTTAAATTTTTCTTCACTTCTATCCAGACTTTCTTGCAATGTGTATGCTCTCTTTTCTTCATCTTTGATTTTCAGAGAAGCCTCCTCTAACATTGTTGTTTTCACCATTACATCTTTATTCAATTCTTTAACTTGTCTGTCTTGCTGTGAGATCTCTTTTTCATATTGTGATATTTGTTCATCTTTATTGTCAATAATAGATTGTAAAGATGCCTGCCTTTCCTCCCATTTGACTTGTGTGGCATTCATTTCTTTCTCCACCTGAATCAACTTTGTTTGCATTTTCTCTTTGTCTTCTCCAAGAGAGCTACGCTGGGAAGTCAAATCTAGAACTTGTTGATGCAAAGATGATTCCCTAGCATCTAAATCTTTTGAAAAGTCATCAATTTTTAACTGTAAGGAGTTAGACAACTCATTTAATCGAGAGACTTCCTTTTGACTGTTATCTAATTCTTTGTCTAAACTGTCTCGATGACTAGTAATTGATTCAATGAGGCTGTCTTTTTCTTCTAACTTACATTGCAATGAACCTAAATTAATTTTGATACAGTCATAATCTTTTTCTAATTGTTCACATTTATGTAAACATGAAACATATTTGTCATGCTCTTGATCAAATAAATCCTGAAGACCACTGGTCTCAGATAAAAACTGGGCATGCTTGTCATCTAAGGATGATTGCAAAGAGGTAAGTTGGGAAGACAGTTGAGAGCACTCAAGTTCTTTATCAGAGAGAGATTGCTTGAGATGATCACAGAGATCAGAGAGAGATTGTGCATGCAAGGATGCCTCATGAAGTGATGCAGTGAGAGTGTCAACAGATGATTGTAAAGCATGCTTGTCGTTCTGAACAGATTTTAATGAAGTCTGAAGGTTACACATGTCCTGTAAGGCAAGCTGATTATTCTCATATAAAGTCCTCACCTTCTCGTCTTTCTCCACTTGCTCTGTCTGTTGCTGGACAATAGCTGAGTGCAGACTATCATTTCGGCGCTCTTCATCTGCCAAAGCCACCTTGAGAAGGCCAATGTGAGCATCTTTCTCGACCCCAGCATCCCTAGTAGACTTGATCTCAGCTTCCAGGCTGATAAGTTGTCTCTCCAGCGAAGCCACCAACACTTCTTGAGTTTCCTTATCGTCTTTGAGTTTTTCAATAACCTCTTCTGTCTGACGAGAATCCTCATCCAATGACTCAGACATGCTAGACAACTTTTCATCATAGTGAGAAATTTTCTCCTGAAGAGAATTGTTTATTTCCTGGAATTCAGTCACTTTTGCTGTGGAGGAATCCAATTCACCTGATATTGAGGACACTTGCTCCTGCAGTTGTTGACAATTTTCTTTTAATGTCAACAACTCAGAATCCTTTAAAAGAAGTAAAGATTTGTATTCCTCAATTTCTGAATGAGCACTATCTAAATCACTTTGTTTTGAGCAGAGATCATTATTTTTTTCTTCTTCAATCACTTTCAGGTTATTTTCCTTTTCCTGGAGAAGTGTCTGCAAATCTTTTATTTCCATTGACATACTAGAAAAATCATTCTCTATACTTTCCTTCATTTTCTTCTCACTTTCACACTTATCCCTCACATCATCAACTTCATCGTTCTTTGTTTTTAACTCTGATTGCATGGTTTCTACCAATGTCTTCAACTCATCCTTTTCATTTTGAACACTCTTTAATTCCTCCTCTTTGGATTTCAAAGCACCAGTTAAATGTGATACATGTAATGTTTGCTCTTCATTAACTTTCTGCTGAGATGCTAACTCAGATTCAAGATCTGATAACTGTGTGAGAAGAGACTGACTTTTTTCTTCAAACTCTTTGCCTTTCTCACTATGTCCCTGTCTAGAAACATCCAACTCTCTGCTTAATTGCTTTAACTGTAGTTCCTGCTCACCGCATTTGTCTCTGCTTCCCTCCAAAGAATTTTTCAATTCCTCTAAGTCAGAGTTTGAAATAGACAACTTTTCTGTTGTTTCTTGCAACAAAGAAGTTTTTTCTGTCAATTCTGAGGTGAGATTTTCGGCTTTGGTCAGAAGATTTGAAATCTGATCTGAATTTTCATTTCTCATCGTCTCCAGCTGATGATTGGCTGTTTCTAGGTCAGATCTGATTTGAGCCAGTTCAGAATTCAATCCACTCACTTCCTCCTCTGCTGCCTGTCTTTTTGAGATGATGTCTTCCATTTCTATCTCCAGTTCTTCTACACGTGATCTGCTGCTTCTAAGGTTGGCTTCGAGGTCATTCTGAAAGGAAACAAGGTTTTCCTACAAATTTCCATCAAAGATAAATTTTGTTATATCACAAAAAAAAAATAGTGTAGAAGAGCTCCCTCCTAAAAAAAACAAACAATTTCAAAAGTTCCATGATTGTTTTGTATTTCTACTGACGGGACAGGGAATCTGGAATTTTATCATTTAAAGAGAATTTACAACAATAGAGAGAGAGCGGGGGAGAGGGAGGGAGGGTGGAGGGAGAGAGAGAGAGAGAGAGAGAGAGAGAGAGAGAGAGAGAGAGAGAGAGAGAGAGAGAGAGAGAGAGA
>JASKDV010231985.1:0-18255 GCA_032466395.1 Aegires albopunctatus | reverse complement strand
TTCTTTCATTCACGGCTTTCACAGAATGCCTCATTGTATCAGATCAATATATGGCATCAAAGTCAGCAGTGGAGGAAGATGAAGATAGTTCTCTTACACTTGAAGGTAATGATGTAATTTTGCATTTTTTTAAAAAACACAGCACATTTTACTCAAAGTTGAGTGTAGATTCTATATGTCTCACATCTGCTTGTTACCATAGTATGCTGTGTAGCATAAAACAATTTGTGACTTGTTTCTTCGAATTGAAACATGTCACGGATAGGGGTTTTAAGATATATATATATATATCACAAGGGAGCCCAGGTCATGAAGATTGGACTTTCTATTACGGAGATATGGCAAATATAAAAGAGATCGGACAGAGAGCCAGTTTTGAGAAAAGGAGGATCAAAGTTGGAGAACGGTCTTCACGTTTTGAGGATGGATGGATAACTAAACACTAGGAAACTGTTGCTTTTAGTTCGTCAATTTGCCTCAAACTTTCTATACACCTACTATGAGATCACATCAAACGCTTGATAAGAAAAACAAAAATATAACTTTAATAGAAGTCAAGTTATATTGCACTTCATTAGGCTTGACAAATTGTTTTGTAACGTTTTCAGCCAAGCCAATTTTCTTAGATTACATTTCCGTTTGTCTCCTCCCTCTGTCTTAACACAAAGGTGCATCTCTATATTACATACTTCATGAATTTAAGAATCTTTTTAAGAGTTGTCCTACCATACATCAACCAATTGGATAACTATAACACAACATGGCGTTGCTCCTATTAAAAGATCCCGCCCACTCTGCCCTTATACGACAAAAGGATGAATATCATTGATAAAATATAGCGATATTCGTCCTTTTGTCATATGATGGCAGTACTGGTAAGGACAGAAGAAATTCAAATTCATCAATCTGATCAACTTTCCACACATTCGTGTCAATCTTATGGCCAGATGTGTCAATGCAGGGGCCACATGGCTTGTTGATAAGAAAGGGGAGGATCTTAGCTTTCTTTTTGAGTGGTTCACCTCGGGATTGAACTTATATCTCTAAATTGACTCTAAAAGTTTTTTGTAATTAATTTGGATAAACTGGGGATTCAGAAAAATGATTTTTTATCATTAATATTGTTAATTTCATTAATAATGTATTTATTTTATGAAAGATAAGGAGTTGATTATTTGGAAACAACAATAATCAAAGATTACAAATGAAAATGAAATTTTTATCTTTAAACGGCTCTAGCTAAACACGGCCTGCGAGACAAAAGTTCCGCTTTGAAGAAACAGGTCACATTTCTGTAGATTTTATAGAGAGGGGAATGGAGAATGGTATTTCTTGTATTTTCTTTTTATCCTACATTTTAGAGCCATACTCATAAATCCCCTTTTGCTGTCTCTACTGGTCATTAAGAGCAACCTGATCAATCTTTCTTCATCTTTTGCCACAATGTTCAATACAATGCACTTTGCACAAGTTTACTAGCAGTTTTTGTTATCTCAGAATCCTTCTCAAAGTAAACTTGGGCTTGCTGAAAAACATGTTAGGGACTGAGCCCAACTTCTCTCATGTTGCCATGATTAGCATAATAACTTCATATGCTATGACTTTTAGGTTATTATTGCAAAAACCATGCAAAACAAAAGCAAAAAACAACACAAAAAATCAAATTACATACAAAATTTCAGCTCTTATCATATCCAAATGGGGTTTGAAGATATATAAAAACAGCTGGTGGCAGGGGATATGCTTGGCTCAAATAGGTTTGGTCTTCAGTGAGTTAAATGGAAGATGCTCCCTCTAGCTTACTGACTAGATCTGACTTTGACTTTTACCTGGTGCTCATTATGCCCCTGACCAGGGTAAGGAATAAGCTAATTGGGAATTAAACCTTGGGTTTTATGAATTTTATGCCTCTAGGCCACAATGTCATTATTATATATTGGAAATTTACTTTCTTTTCTCCTCAATTAATGAAATGTTTTTTGTTTTATTTCATAACATAAATTCAAAATTTTCTCTAAGAATAGATATTAACTATTAGAATATCAATACTTCATTGGCAATGGAAAATTACAACATTGCAGGGATTGGTACACAGATGCTGGTTGCAGATTCAGACTCCTCATCAGGGTCAGGGTCAGATTGGTCAGATTCAACAGATTCATCGGATGATGAAGTTTGCTCAAAGATGCAACAAGCTCCACAGATGCAACAAGCCCCACAGATGCAACAAGCCCCACGGATGCAACGAGCCTCACAGATGCAACAAGCCTCACAGATGCTCGTCAAAAGCATTGAAAAGAAAGGTAAATTTCACATTTGTAAAGGTAAAGATTTAAATCTGTTTAGTAAAGTAAGTAGTAGTAGTAAGTAATAGTTATTTATAAGGCGCATTTTCTAAAGGAGCTCATAGCGTGGTATAATTACATAATATAATAATATGCACACATTTACATATAAAAGTAATATTAGAAATCAACATTGAGCATTATAAATTATACATAGCAAAAGCTTTTTCATATCATAAAACTCTTGTTGTTGAATGCCTTCTTAAAAAGACTTATTTTGAGGGACTTACTAAAAGATTATGCACACATTCACATATAAAAAGTAATATATTGTATATTAAAAATCAGCATTGAGCATTATAAATTATACATAGCAAAAGCTTTTTCATACTATAAAACTCTAGTTGTTGAATGCCTTCTTAAAAGATGATTTTTGAGGGACTTACTAAAAGATTTAAAGGACAGAGAGTTCCTGCAACGATCAGGTAGATTATTCCACAACTGAGGTGCTCGCACAGAGAACGCTTTTTCACCAAAACAAGATCGTGTACGGAGTATACTTAAATAGTTTGAGTGATTAGATCTTAAAACTCTAGGTTTTGGGTAGGGAGTTAAAAGCTCATTTAAGTATTGAGGAGTTAGGTCATTCAAGCATTTATAGGTCAATAAAAGGACTTTAAAATCAATCCTTTCCTTGATTGGCAACCAATGGAGGTCTTTAAGAACATGAGTTATGTGATCTGATCTCTTTTAAAGGACAATGGTTCTTGCTGCACAGTTCTGAAGTTTGGATATATTTTGTTTAGTCAAACCAGATAACAGCGAATTACAATAATCAAATCTACTGGTTACAAGAGCATTAATCAAAAGTTTTGCAGTATCCTCATCGATGAAAGATCTTATTTTGTTAATATTTTTTAGGTGGAACATAGAAATTTGGGATATTTTACTAATTTGTTTTCCCATAGAGAGATGAGGGTCTAGAAAAAAGCCTAAATTTTTAGCAACATCAGAACGGCCAATTTTGGAGTACCATATTTGTTTCAATAGAAATGAGTGCTCTACGCGTGCCGAAGACAATTATGCCAGTCTTATCACCATTAAGTTTAAGTCTGTTTTCTGTCATCCAAGTTTGAACTTCTGAAATTCAGTTTTGAAGTCTCTGTGGATGATGGATGGTTATTGGTGCTTAGCGGTATGTAGTTGAGTGTCGTCTGCATAAAGGTGATATCTGATGTTATGTCTTTTGATTATGTTTGTGAGTGGTCCAGTAAAAAGAGAGAAAAGAGTTGGTCCCAAGATGGAGCCATGGGGAACTCCATGGTGTAACTTCAGAGGCGAAGATCTTGATGAGTCGATCGAGACTGATTGTGTTTGGTCCAGCAGGTAGGTCTCGAACCATCTCAGGGCAGTGCTGTCGATTCCATATTGGTGTTTTAATCTTGACAACAATATCCTGTGATCAATTGTGTCAAACGCTGCGCTCAGGTCCAACAAAACGAGCATGACACAAGATTTGTTGCCAATCATACAGACAACGTCGTTATAAACTCGCACAAGAGCAGTTTCAGTGCTGTGTGCTGTTTTATAGGCCGACTGAAATTTTGATGCAAGATCGTTTGCCCGGAGATGACACTTCAAACGTCTGTGTATGATCCTCTCGATTATCTTTGACATAAATGGCAAGTTTGACACCAGCCTGTAGTTCTTCATTTCACTTTTATCGAGAGAAGAATATTTTAGGATTGTAGTCACAATTGCTTGTTTAAGTGTATTTGGAAAAACACCCTCCTTTAGACTGGAATTAACAAGTGCGTAATGCTTGGTACCAGTAGCTGAGAGCACTGTTTTAGTATCCATGTTGGTATGGGATCTGTAGCACAGGTCTTATTTGGCATAGCACATATTAGTTCACTAATTTCTACCTCTGATGCAAAATCCAGAGTGGATAATATCGATTTGATATCTTTTGCCTTGTTGGGAGTCTTAGCTGCCTCAAATGTGTCAAAGTTTTGCCTAATTTTTTCTATTTTATACGAGAAGAAGACATTAAATTCTTCACAGGTATTCATAATTTTTTAATCTGTCAGAGTGTAATGATGCGTCATCTGCGATGTGATTCCTCTATTCAAAAATATACTGTTCTTAACATGCATATTCTTTGCTTTCGTGATGGTTTTGTTGTATCTCCTTCTAACATCAGCATAATCCTTTCTGTCATTTTCCGACTTCGTTTTGGCCCACCTCCTCTTCGCATGCCTTCGCACCTGCTTCATTGAAGTAAAATGCTACTAATGTTTAGTCCTAGTACTATCAAGATTAAGGCCTATTTGAACAATGAAAACTGTCTACTTCATGCGATATGACTCTTAACTATGAACAGCTGCTACATAGAATCTATCTATGCCTTCTACTTAGTCTCTTCCCACTAGTTTCTAACTGCTGTTGCCATCACAACTACTGTATTAACAAAGCAACTTCCAGTGTTAGATATAGTCTGCTAGCCTATGGCATCACTCGAAAGCTATAACTACATTAAATCATATTTACAGCAGTCAGCTGATTATGGGCTACATCATCAGTCATGTGGGTGCTGTAGGAATAAATTGAAAATTAATGTTATGGCTGCGTTAACGTAGCCACTGCAAAAATCAAAGTGATGCTTGTTTTTATTTATTGTGCTGTAGCTGTATTTACCGGTATGATGAATAACATGTTTGTACAACATGTCGGCACATTTGTCATGTTTCTGCGTCAGTAAATAATTCTAGCTGTCAGGGCTACATTGCTTTGTACACATAAATATAATGACTATACATTGCACTTATAGCAGATTTTTCTTGAATTGTAAAAAAATATTATCAGTACATGTGAAGAAGAAAAAGGAGACAAAAAAGGGGGCAATCTATAATTATATTGATTGGGACAAATCTGGTCTGTTAGTTTTGTATTCTTTTCTTTAATTTCACATCTATGTCCATCAACATTGTCCTGATTACGTGGTGGGCATCCTGAATATCCAGTATGAAGTATATAGGAAAAAATTGAGTCTCAAGCCAATGGTCCCAATTAAACAGCAGCCTTGATCATTGGCCTGCATGCACTGTTTGGACATTACACATTTTTTTTTTAGATTTTTAATAGAATTTGATGTAAAATGAAATTTCAAATTTTGTTTAAACAACAAATTATCTTCATTTCTTTGTTCTTTTATCAGTTCCAGTTCCATATAAAAGGAAGAAAGTTCATGGAGCACTTTTAGCTGACCATCAAAAGGATGTACCAATGAATGCACCAGCCAAACAGGACATTGTGGTAGAAACCCCCTGCAACATCAGAGCTTCAGCATCACCAATGCGCTTTAAACTTGCCGGACTGAGTGAATTAAGCTCTGCTAATGGATCTTCTCAATCTCACCCCCCTCCACCACTACCACCTCACCGTGAACGTGGAGCTATGATTGGTGGTTCAAAAGGTCCTCAAGCACTTTCACGGCAAGCTATGATGGGTGGACCACCACCCCCGCCCCTACCACCACAAGCATTACTTAGAACTATGTCTGGTTTTGGTGGGCCAGTATTGAAATCCGCTGGTGCAGCTGAATTTGGTGGACCACCACCACTAGTATTTGCTAAATCAAGGACTGTTGTAGATTCACTACCATGTGGACTTGCTGAACCAATGTCGGCATTTGGTGCACCAGCAGCACCACCACTACCCGCTAGAGCAGCTGCATTTGGTGGACCACCACCACCAGTATTTGCTAAATCAAGGACTAGAGCAGCTGCATTTGGTGGACCACCACCACCACTATCTGCTAGAGAAGCTCTCATATCTGCAGGAGGTGGGTTTAAAGCTAAAGTCAAACTACACCCTCTTGAACACCTTACTGGAGCCATTTCGGAAGGGTCTACTGACATCATTTCACCAACCTCTCCAACCTACTCACCAACCTCTCAAACCTACTCACTAACCTCTCCAGAACCTGCTTGGAGTGGAAAGAAATTACCAGAAGAAGAAAAATTACAGACAAGTTTAACTGTTAGATCTATGAGCCAAACAAAACACAGAAGAAGGAGGTCTAGATCTAGATCAAGGGATCGATCTCTGAAAACTGAGGAAGAAGGAAAGGCCATATATTATGATGAAGAATTTGAGCCACTATCATTTGAAAGCAGTGAGAAAAAATTGAAACTAAAGTTGAGAGATCAGGAAGAAATAAGTTTTTCTCTAGCACGATTTGGAATTGGAACACAGTTGAATAATGTAAGGATTGTAGGACGGCATTTGCATTTCTCCGATATTGAGGAAATTCTTCGATGTCAACATAAGGTAAGGGATTGACATATTATTCAATGAAATTATTTCTTCTACTTTTTCTAGTCTTTTTCAAATTAATTGACAAACTAAATCAAATTGAGTATTGCTGTCAAAAAGTAAAGCAGTAACTTAACGATGATCTCAGAGTGATATTTTGCAGCTTTTGTGTAACCCTTTTACAGACAAATTGACAGAGACTGCTTAAAATTTTTTGCTCGGTCTGAATGGCATTTTTGACATCAATCATATAGGAAATATATTACATGCATAGATGCAGAAAGTAACAAAGCCTCTATTGCAACTGTAGGTTGATTATTTGAGCCCTTTTTCGTTTCAAAACATCCCGATATCTAGCATTACTCTAGCGGAGGCCCAGTCCTTTCTTTTTCAGAAGTCACTGGTTAAAGGGTTAAAAAAAATGATTTTGTTTTTTAATTATTGAGGGTAATTTATTCCATAAGCTTACGGAGCTAGGAAGAGAGGAATGCATATGGCAATCATTTTTTGATACAAGGAGATTAGGGGACTAAGCTACTGAGAAAATAGTTTTTTTGAACTATCCAATCTGGGATAAAATTCTTTGGATATATGATTCAAGTGGTCATAAAATTAAGATTGATAATAAAAAGTTAAATTTTAGATGATCGGTTGCTATGGAAATGGCTGTCATATTACAAATATATATGTATCACTAAAACACTAATTCTTATCACAAATTTTCAATTTCTTTCACTAGGTATACTTAATAGATAGATCTATGTCACTGGCTATTTAGAATGGAATAATGCTTCATCATTGAATTTATATGATTTTTTTATATCATCGTTCTGAAAATTCCCAAATTAAAAAGTACAGATTTCACAAAAAGTCCCAATATTTTTATCAACAATAACCATGAAATGGAAAAAACAACTTGCCAGTAACCTGTATCATGCATTTCTTAATCCCTATATGAAGTTTGGTGGATGTAGGTTGGATAGTTTTTTAGGATTAGTTTTTTCTCCTGACACAAGTAATTGAATAAATAGCTTTTGAAGAAAAAAAGGCATTTCTCGTTGTTAAAATTGTGAATAGATTCATGAAATTATGTTCAACCAGTACACCAACATAAAGCAATGAGTAACCTATCGTTTAAAACCAACAGGCTCCTATTTGACTCTCTCAGCTAGTTGTCATTGAGGATCTTCATCGATGACACAAACAGCTGGCTCAGGGCCGTACGGTCAAAAATAAATAATAATAACACTAACTGATAAACAATAATTAATACTAACAGTCGATACAACTACATAATATGCAAGACAATCACTAACAATTGTGACTTACTAAACTAATAAATGTAAATTCAACATCATAACATACATTTATTTAAATTAATACAATCAAAACAAAATACATAATACTATAAGAAGAACCCACTCCTGGTGAGTTGAATAAAGTGAGTGTAATTGGTACTTATCAGTACACATGTCTAGTCTAGGAATAATTAATTGATAACCACGTACAAACTATTAATCAATAAGAAGAAGGAATATTACTTTCCTCTTAACATAAATACTTATTAATCCAATCTTGACAACACAAGATTCGGTGCTTGTGGACTAACAAAGTCGCATAATTCCTCTTGCCTCTCACTTGCTAACGTCTGGCGATGAGACTAATTGTGACTTGCTCTCGCTATGCGTCACTCACTGCAATCGACAATGCCTCATTAGGGGGGTCATCTACTTCGAGATTCTTCAAACATTCCTCAACTTGTCTCCTAAAATAAATCAACAACCAAGTCTGAATAAATAAACTACTAAAGAATTTAAATTTACACAGATTACATCAACTCACAACTATAAATTGTAAAAGAATCTAAGTTACACAACCAACAACTAATCAAATTGAATTATAACTGACCCCGAAGGAATAATTCAACTATGGCCATCTAGCCGGAACACACATCTTGTCCCCTTGCAAGACAAATTAAAAGACATACCATTCTAATCAGTTCTAAATAAAATCAACTCTCACTTGGTTGTTTGACCAATGAGAGAATGTGAGCTAACTCAAGATCAGCATGAATTTCACAGAAACACGTGAAACAGTGATAATGTAAGAATGCATTTAAATTTACACGAGCTGACCTCTCAACAATTGACCCAGTTTTTTTATCTCCAAATTTTAGTTCTTTTTTCCCTGCTTAGTCCCTTAAATGTCTATCTGAGTATAGTATACCTTGATATTCTCTTACAACTTTATTTCATTTGGGAATGTGAATTTGTTCAATGGTACATAACATTTTCCCCAAATTTTAATGATTTTATTTCTAGTTCTTTGTTCCTCCAATAGTTTAAGCATTTCATCTCATGTATATATAAATAATTGTTGATTGCAAAGCATGCTGCAACAATTCCCAAATTGTTTTAAAATTCATATATAATGAAAAAAATAGAATTCCCTTTAATATTTCCAAAGGGACATTTTTTTCTTCTTTTGGGTCCATTCCCAAGACTGGAATATCTCAGACGTTGTATTTTATTTTTCAAATTTCTTCTGTTCCCTTATCCTGTGGTAGACAGGATGTAAGTGCCTTGTCCTATTGGAGATAGATGATAAATTTAGAAGTCCCATGTGCCTTTGCAAATGTAAAAGAACCCTTGCTGTTTGAAAATTGATAAGAGCAGGCAATTCTGGCCACCACCCTAGCAAAATTTGAAATTGATTACTACCATGGGCTATAAGGAAAATTTTACCCCAAATCCATTGTTCTTATGAAATTGAGGCTGAGATCAGAGGGGACAGATTGTGGTTTGTAGTGCCTCACAAGCACTCCCACAGTTCTATCCATTTTAAAAAATTATTATTATTAGCTGTAGTGCAGAGCTGCAGCTGGGCAATAGGGGTAAATTATCTTGCCCAAGAGAAAAAATGGTTGTGGAAGTGGGACTTTAATTTGGGATCTCAATGTCACATTGTAATTAGGCCATCAAATCCCCATCTAGATGGTGATGTGAAAGCTCTTCTATATAAAATGTTTGTCCTGATTGCAGTAATAATAATAATAATTTGTATAGCGCATATCAAATAATCAAATATTTCTCTATGCGCTAGGATTGTGGGAGTGGCCGTTAAGGGCTAAACAACAACCCATCCCCGCTGATACTAGCCTCTAATGCTATCTTTCGTCATAACAATGAGGCAGGGGCATATTTCCCTAATAGGCCATGGTAGGAATTACATTTCGAATTTTGCCTGAGTGGCGGCTGGAATGGCCTGCTCTTATCGATTTTCAACCACCGAGGGTTCTTTTACATGCGCAAAGGCACAGTAGCAAAGAATCACAAAAAAGAAAGGAAAGTTTTCTAAACTAGCTCAGACTTTACTAAATGTGCGCAATATATGATGGTCCATTCCACATGTTTCTTGTTGATTTAATTCAAGTTAATCTAATATACCACCTTTTTTTTCTTCTATTTGTTTGTTTCTTTCTTTCTCCTCTTGCTCTGTGTTTTATGTCACCATCATCATTTTTTTCCAACCTCTTTCTTCTCATGTTTTGATTTCCATGTAAGACAAATAGACAAATCAAATAACTTCAAATATAACGACTGTCAGAAGGGTAGGATTAATTAATGCATTCAAATTTATAAGCTGTAGTTGTTTAGATTAAGACAATAATCATGAAACTCATGGAAGTTGTACAAAATTGTTAGTTATTTAAAATACCTGGAGGCGATTTTCACAGCTGAAGCTGGAAATTCAACTATTTTGCCCGTTAAATTTAATTGGAGTTCCCGAGTATTTTGCCACCATCAGCAGTTTGCTCAACTAATTTTTAGGCTTTTTATAATTTTTTTGTGGTACCCCTGATATCAGCCTATCATAACTTTAGTCCTTTTATAGAAGACTTTGTGTTCTTGGATGAGAAGTAAAACAAAATCAGGAATTAAAAACTTTGAACTGCTTGGCATAATTAGACTCATGGGACATTTATTTCAGATTGGATACTGGGATTTCTCATCAAAGTTGGATGGTATCATTGGTGTGGATTCTGAAGCAGTCCTCAAAATCTTGAGAGCAAGTGGACTTAATTCTCTAGGTAATGTTATGTCTATCCTATAAATCATGTATTTCAGTGTCAACGGTACATGGCATCTTCCCTTCTTTGTGAAAGAAAAAAACAACAATCATGAACAGGTGGCAATTTAGATTTTTCTAGAGTATGCTAGAGGAAAGTAACTTTCATAGGTGCATTTCTCTGTATGTCCCTTCCAAGGGGCATGAGAAGAATTTAAAATAAAACAACCTGCCACTGAACCTCTTTAAAGAGCATTTAGTAAATTTAGTGGAGTTACACTTGATAAGAATGCTCTTTTTTCTTTTTGCAAATATATTGTGTAAGATTCTACACTTTGATAGTTTGCTTTGATCCTTTGACACAAATCTTTTGTCTCATATTTCATAATTGACAATTTAGTCAACTAATTTTGTCTTCACAGGCGAGGTAGCAGCTGGTGATGTGCAAGCTCTTCTGTATACAATCTTTGTCCTGATTGCTCTGGCAGAAATAATTTGTCCACACCTGTTTCCCATTGATATACATCAGATCGATGCCCTAAAGGAGAGTATATTAGAGTTTTGGAAATTTGATGATGCAAAGGAACGATTGGCAGCTGCGAATGTCTCCAGCACAACAGTTGCAAAGCTTAAAGACCAAATTTACAAAGCATTTTCCTATTGCCTAGATGTGGATTCCCGTCATCCATTGGTTTATTCTACCCTAGAGCTTGGTCCAAATTGGCTTTATGTAGCTGGTAAAATGATGGGCGTTCTCAGCAAGGAGAACAAATTTTAATATTCAATTAATTACTCAGCGTATGTTAAGTAATGATGAGGGTCTTTATTTTTGTCTGTCTTAGATCAAAGTACTGTGACAATATTACTTATTAGCCTTTTGATATGATAGATTAGTGATAATTGAATTTGCCCATGGTGGGAAATCAGATATGGTATCTTTGCGCTAACAAACTTATTCTGTTTTGAAATTGATGTTGTTATTGTTGTTGCTAATAACTGCTAATGCTTTTGTTGTTAATGATTATAATGTGAGATATATTATTCTGTAGCTTTGAATAGTTGCCTCTCTACAGAAATTTGTTAATAATTTTCATTGAAATTAATACAGCTTGTCAATTAAATATATTTGAATACACAATCTTGCTTTTCACATATATATTCCAATAAGTTTCTCCATTTGATTTATTTTGGATTTGAGTTCACTTTTATACTGGTCGAATTTCAACAATTGAAGTTTGTGACATTTGTGCTGTCTTGACTTAGTATCAGATTAGAATGATACTTCACATAATCTTAAAATACTAAAATAAATGATGAATGTAAATACAAGTTATTGTCCTAAAACAAGGATGTTGTGTTCCCTAGTTTAATAAGAACTTATGAAATATTTTCATTGAGTTAGATAAACTATTATAATTCTCAGTACCTGTCATTAATCACCAATGGCTCCACCCAATTATCAGCAGTCTATCAGTCTTACATTATCCTTTTTTCTTTTCTTTTTTCTTCTTCCTTTAAATGACTGACAAATTTGATCAAATTGAGCTAAACTGTCATGATGTCAATTGTTGAATTGATGTAGTTTGATGATCCAATGGTGATTTATGATAGACTTGTCATTGAAAAAAAACTTCACTGACGTGCCTCTTATCCAAAAGAAACAATAGTGCATTTCCACTGTACCCTTTATAGATAATTGAATTTTCCTTTATGCAACATACCTTTTCACAGGCAAATAAATTTCCTTGCTTGAGACACCAAGATTATTAACATACAATAAACAATGTAAGAGATATGATGGCCAGAAAATCTGACTTGGCAATCTAGCGACATTCTCATCCTGGCTGGTCCTCCATGAGTTAAGCTCAAGACGTTAATTATGTACTAATACTAATTCATACATGATGTTAGTTATGCAGATGTTTAAAGTTTTTATGAAAAACCTGGCTGTGTTGCTATTGATTATGTTTTTGCAGACTTCTTTGTTGTTGTGAACCTCGTTATTGTTATTTTATGTTGTTTAATTTTTGTACATCACGTATTGCATTGGTTGTCTTCAAAAGAGGTTCAGTTTAAATCTATAATCAATATTTGATTATGCTTTTCATACTTCTTTTTGACGATCAGAAAGATTGCCCTTATTTATTTTCATTATAAACTAGTTGTCCCGATGCAGCATTGCTCGCAATAATTAAACCAACAAAATTCTTAGAAAATTATAAGTGCAAGAGGTGCCTAAGTGCCAAATCTAGCCAAAAGTGAGATTTTAAAGGCCTACGATCACCATTTCCAACCAAAATAATAGTTATGGTGACTTTCTTAGTGAATCAAACATCCTCTGAAAATCTAAAAGCTTCTGGACATAATTGTAATAAAAGAATTAGATTTTTTATGCAGTCCCATAGACTATGAAGCATTTATTTTTTTTTAATTTTTTTTGTTTTGGTTTTTTTGACAAGAAAGATTATTTACTTATTATATAAAAGAGTGTCAGGGAAAATCCAATGCATTTGATTATTAATAGAAAATTGGCTTTTAGCAGCCTATTTGATTTGTATGCACTTCCACATAATATGCTTGCTAATTTGATTTGAGGTGTGGTACTAAAGCAATTCTTTAGGATCTATGACGAGGAAAGACCGACATAATCCAGGTGTCAGCAACAGCGCAGGACTGCAGGTGGGCAATCGGGGTGAATGATCTTGCCCAAGGAAAACAACCAGATGCCAAAGTGGGGCTTTAACCCAGGATCCCCAGGTTACTGTGCAATGCCACTATCCACTTGGCCATCTAGCCCCTGTGTACTCTTTCCCAAGGTCTCAACGCCGACCAAGTGCCAGTGGGAATCAAACTTACAGCCTTTCAACTGAAAGCCGTCCTCGCTAACCACTCCACCACGACACCACTTATAATGGCTTTGATATTTTATTTCATTCAATGATCTTTTAAAAGTATTTTTCTTGTTGAATTTTGAAGATATGAATGTTGCTTCTTTGTAAACATTTATTTCAAGATTTTTTCCACCTAAAACTGACACATGGGAGTCTGAAGAGTATTGAATACTCCCTTCTTTTTAATTTGATTGTTGATAATAGTTTCTTGGTTGTTCATGTTTTCATCATTTCATTAGCAATAGGTGCTGGAGACGATATCTGTCATGCAATGTCAAGGGAAAGCTCATTTTTGCTTCCCTGGCAATGGTGTAAAATGAGTGCTTAATAAAACAATGAATGAAATTGTTGAAATTTTCCCATAATCCAGCAGTCCCTCCACATGGAGTTGAGTTATTTGAATGACAAGACCTGTCACAAGAAATGTATTTATGTAATGTAATGTCCACTCTGCTCCCATTCAGAGATATAAAAATTAATAATTATTTTTAATATGAATACCATATTTATTAATATGAATAATTAAACCAATCTTTTTGTTATAAGATAATAATTATTTCATTGTGATGTTAAACTGTTATCAAAATTGATTTTTTACTGTGTTTTCATACAATTTGATATTGTTGATATAAAATAAGCCAATAATTAAGAAGTATATTGATAGTTCAGCTTAAGCATTGACTATTTATTAAAAATGCATTACGTCTGTTGTAATTCTCAACGTTTGTGAGACATCTGAATAAAATTCTAAAAGAGGAACACACACGGTCCCTCTTCTCTTCTCTCTCTCTTCCCCCCCTCCCCCCCAAAAAAAAAAAATAAATGAAAAAAATAAATAATAATAATAATAAAATAAAAAGAATGAAAAAATATATATATTAGACAGCAGTGTATTTTTTATGAATGTATTGTATAATTATGAGATATATATTTTAATTTTTTATTATGTTGCTTTGTTTTGCTAAATGTAAGCACAAATGCAGTTTGTGTTTGTGGATTGTGTCAAAGTTTTTTTTTCACTTTGTGTTTTTTCAATATAATTGATATGATATAAGTTATATAATGCGAATAATTGTTTTCTTTTCCTTTTAACATAACATGTTCTTGTTAATTGTATAAAACAATGCATTGTAATTTTTAAGAATTACTATCATTGATTATTTGAACGATATTTAATCAAAATCCATGACCAATATGCATAAATATTTCTTTATCTAAGTGATTCATTATCCTACTAGCTTTATAAGATACTTTTTTATGATTTAAACAAATATTGCAACAGTCAATTTTCTTTGAACCAAAATTGATCCAATCCTAGAATTTTGTAACCACAATCATACCATCAGGCGTTCTCGTTGCAAAGTATAGCAGTTCTTTTATTCATAGAGTGGGACTGATTTCTTTCTTTCATGCTGTTAGAGACAAAAAATTATGTGACACTGACACAAGGATAGTGTGAGTTTCTTTGTTTTTTGTTGTTATATTTTTACATTTTTTTTCACTGGTATTCTTATATTTAAAATAAGATTATTAATTATTTTATAATTAATCATACTCTAGTAAGGTTTAAATAATACATTACAAGCACTTAAATAATGTTTGAATTATTTTCAACACTTTTTAAGGATGACTTTAAATCTTACAAAACTAATATTAATAAGTATACAATTTTTGTTAATTTGGTAATCTAGGCATCTAGATAGATGAAATAACTTTTCTTTGTTTTGCTAAGTCTCAAGGCTTGTGATGAATCTGGTTGTGTGTTGTTTTTCGTCTTTGATCTTTTGGTTTTTATATACATTTTTAAAATCTATTTTAACTTGCTATGTTGAAGTATTGGACTGCCTGTACTCGTAGATGTTCTTGTAGTCATCAGTGATTGTAAAGGCTATTTTTATAAAAGTAAAGCAATGTGTTGTATATGTATATGCTATTCCCACAACTCAATTCTATGGTAGAAATATGAAACTGCACTTGAAAAACATCATAATGTTATGAATAATAGGCCTCCGTCTGTCAGATCTGACCATAGATGCAGCACGTTGTGCTGTGCCTGGGCATTTTATTTTCAGGAAGTGTGGTTGCCCAGTAGGAGAAGTTTGTAGGGGTTTTTCTCTAAATTATACCTTGGTGGGAATTAAATTTTGCGAGGGTGGCGTCCGGAATGGCCTGCTCTTATCGATTTTCAATCACCGAGGGTTCTTTTACATGTGTAAAGACACATGGGACTTCTGAATTTATCGTCCGCCTCCGATAGGACTAGGCACTTATATCCTCCTACCTACAGCGGCATAAGGGAACAGAAGAAAGTAGAAAAATCTGATTTCAGCATAAAAGCCTGTACCGACCAGTATTGGAACTCGAGTCGAGTGTGAACCCGCGTCCATTATTGGCTTCGTAGGTCAGTGCCGTAACCTATTGAGCTATCCGCTCCCATGAATTATGAATGACATGTAGTTATATTTAGTTAATCCTTTTTTCTCTTTATTAAACATGCTCTTTTGAAACCACAAATGCAATATTACACATGTATCATAAATTGCCTTGCTTTAAAGAGAAGGCTTTTATTTTTATAATACCTCGTTTGACCTAATTGTCTTTAAAATAAAAAATAAAAAAGAGGGAGAGGTTTCTAGATATTAAATGAAACTGGTGCATTCTTCTCTTGACTTGTAGACAAAGAAGATACTGTATAATTATTCTGTATGAAATATAATATTTTCAAAGAAAAACAAGCTAACTTTGTATTTAACTGCCCAAAGGGCTCAGTGTCTTTCACTTATGAAACATATTACCCTATTGAAATTAAGTTGTCAACTGAGATTGTTGATTTGAGTGATATACTACATTATGTGTTGTTGTTTCTGGATTTTTTAAATTATTACATACACTAATGTCATTATTTTCTTTTTACCTAAATACAGTTATCTTGTAATGATTACCCTTCTTTCTATTAAATATAATGGTTTTTGTACTATTCATTGGTTATTTGTGTCTTGTCTCATGACATACTAAGAATAGATTGCCAATATTATCATTATTATTATTATCACCAACACCAACACACCAATCCCAACATCAATAAGTTCAATTCAAATTTTGGTTTATTGTCGGTATAGAACATTTTTTAATATACATTTCAAAATAACTGCGATAGAAATAAAAACATAGACTTAAAAATCCCCAGATAAAGCTCAGGTTATGAATAATAGGCCTCCGTCTGTCAGATCTGACCATGGATGCAGCACGTTGTGCTGTGCCTGGGCATTGTATTTTCAGGAAGTGTGGTTGCCCAGGCACACTTCCTTTCCCTCAGATCTTGACTTTTCCTGTGTACTCAAGTTTTTAACTGGCATAATAATATGAAGATTTTTAAAAGAGAAATATTCAACAAGGCATGAGGATTAAAAGAGCAAATAATTACCGAATGTTATACTATTTTGATTAAAAATATTTGAAGGCATAAGATTCAATTTAGTTACGTTGAAGTTTTAAATAAGTGGCGTCATGGTCGAGTGGTCAGCGTGGTCGGCTTTCAATCGAAAGGTTGTGAGTTCAATTCCCGTTACTTTACATGCATTTTCCTCACCTGCTCAACTATAAAAAGAGTACTGGGGGCTAGATGACCTATTGGATAGTGGCATTGCACAGTAACACGAAAGTTCCGAGTTCGCGCCCCACTTCGGCATCTAGTATTATTATATATCTTTGGGCAAGATATTTTACCCCAATTGCCCAGGTGGCGCTGCTCTGCGGCCGACGCTAGGCTTCTCTCGGTCTTCCCTTGAGAGAAGCCAAAAGACAATGTGCCTTAGAGGACAATAAAGGTTTTATTTATATATTTTTAATATTTAAATACCATCATCATCATCATTAAAAAAAAATTAAAAAATGGGCATTCTTATTTAACACATTTCCACTTAATGTGCTCAACAAGCTTTACAGGCCATTGCATTCCAAAATTCTTTTCCTTTCCCCGGGGAACAGCTACCTGATGAAGGGAACTTCCCTCTAGCCTACCAACAAGATCTCACTCTACCTTCTCATTTCACTAACTTTATCTAAAGAAATGTGGGAAATGCATGAGGAGAGCCAAAGACTCAATATCACGCCCTACGGGGATGCGAACTTTTGGTTACCAGTTTAAATGTCTGCCTATAGACCACGATGCCATCATCACCATCATTACAATCACCACCACTACAGTAACTATCCACCTCTTCATCGCCCTTAACATCCCCCCAAAACTTTATTCACATCTTCTTGTAGAAAAGCATTAAAAGCACTCCCTATTCTGCCGTTTGAATCCAAAACGCAGAATATTTCTCTTTATACTCGATGATATTATGTGTTTTCAGTGCAAACAGCAGTAGGACATTATGAAGATATAATGAGACAGACTTTATCTGAATGGGAAAAAAAAAAGAAGTTTAAGACAAAACATAGCACACTGGAATTTAATCTGTTATGGCACACATGCATTCCGCTCATAATCGCCCATGTTGTTTCTATCATGGTGTCCGTAATTAATTAAGTTTCAGTGACGAAATTAGGCCATGGCGGAATGAGTATGCATCAATATTTTCCTCTCAAAATGTTTCCACTCTGACTCACATGTGTGTTCTCTCTCTCTCTCTCTCTCTCTCTCTCTCTCTCTCTCTCTCTCTCTCTCTCTCTCTCTCTCTCTCTCTCTC